>JARHVA010005845.1:685000-990000 GCA_037957365.1 Torreya grandis
AAAATGACCCTTCTGAAAGGAAAATTGTCCTTTTGAAAACTTTGAATTGAGACAAAAGTGCCCTTCAAAAAAATGAAGATGATCCCTTCAGCTTTCTGAAATGGTCTCTTAGCCCGAAAAAGGTCCTTTAAGGAAATTGTTTTGGACAAAATGTCCAAAAAAATTCTTAACACTTAAACAAAAAACCCAAAACAAAAACTCTAAAATTATTAACACTTGTACTTTTGTTGTGAGATTTATATGGAACACCTCCTCTGAAGGAATTTTGCATACTGGACCTAGCCAAAAGGTATAGACTTAGATGGCTGAGCTTGAATGACTATGTTTAGAAATGTTTTCAAAGTAATTATTTGAACATGAACAAATCTTCTTGTGTTTCAGTGAAGGACCTCAGACTTACTACACATGAACCTTGAACTTATATGAACAAACCCACATGATCAACTTCTTCTACAACTGCTACATGTGTAAGATTTGGCACTCTGAAAATGCTCTTTAAACCTTACTCAGACCTCTAGAATGACTCAAAGCAAAGTAAAAGGGACCTAGACAACTAATTGATCAAAGCTAATAGCATTCATATTATGTTGAAGAAACTTGAGCTCACACTAAGATATGATATTCACCCTTAAAATATCTAAAGGCCAACTTTTCATATAAGGGTGCCCAATTTTGACCTGTAGGGTCAAAATTTGGTCAACAGTGTTATCAGTGCACTTCCTCTAAATTTTGTATGCAAAGAAAAATGCAACTAATCTATAAATTAATCCTAGCTTAGAGAAGATAAATCCTACTTACACTTCCAATTATTGATACATTAGATATTCAAGGTCATGACCAAGAGGGATCTGCTAGATCTAGCCAAGGGATCTCTGACCACAATAACATCACTAGGGAGGATTCCAAAGCCTCTAGTCAAGAAAAAATATGTAATAAACCTAATTAGGTTCTATATTTTCATATTCACTAAACTAATAACAAGTAAATTAAAAGTATAATCTAGTGCTCACCAAATCTTTTGTCACAAAGTGGGGGTAATAAACATTAAAAGTAAACATGCATAGAAGATATATACTCATGTCAATGTATATAATATCCTAATGCACATGATATAAGTAAAAATGCATATCTATCTACTCTTACAAAGGAGGAACACAGTTAGGAATACTTACCTTTGAAGATAAACCTGTCGAGCCTTAATATCCACCTTGGCCAAGGTGATTTACAAGAGGTTGTTGTGGTATGTAAGGATGATAAAGATAAATTAGCTCTATGCTACATAACCTATCAATGCATTCAAAATAATTATACACAAGACAAGATCTATATTTCTAAATAAAATATGAGACCCTAGGTTATGCTCCTTAAGTAGAATGGTGGATAAGCAGATACACAAGATATATCTCTTATTCTTCTCTTATATTCCTAATAAATGATGAAATGAGTGTGTTTATATAGTTGAATCTAACCCTATTTTTTTTTAAAGTTTAGCCGATAGGGTCAACCCAATTGAATCTATATTGTAATTGAAAAAAAGAAATTAAGTCTTGGTCTAGGTTAGCCAAGGGCTGACCTAGACCTTAAATGAGTTTTATCAATTAGAGTACAGGTTCGATGGGGTCAATAATGTATCATAAACTATAAAAAAAGATTTTAGTCTAGGTAAGGGCTAATAAATGCAAAAATGACTAGAGGAGGGTGAAAAATAGGAGGCAAAGCTTAGTGAAATGTTTTTAGGAGATGGTTATATAGATAGAAAGTGGTAGTAAAGGAACAATAATCTTATGAAGTACCAATAGTCTACCTACCCCTTTCCTAGTGCACCCCTTAAGGTATGCACTTAAAGAGATTGAGACTCAATGGGTTCATATAAAATAAAAAGCATCATTAACTGATAAATTTTGAAAATATTATGTGTATACATATGCCCCACTTGAATTTCATCATATGTCACATAGGTGAAACACGGGATGGTGCTTTGGGAAAAGAACATAGTGACACATAATGCTACAACTGAATAAATAGTAATAAAGAGAAAATAAGATAAATGAAAGGAAAAAATTGAAAAATGCATACCTTTACTAAACTTAGTGTTTTAAATAAAGAAGGAGATGCAAGAAATGTGAAGGTGTCCAATGTAGGGAACATTAGGCAAACCTGTAGAAGTTAGCAGAAAAATAGTGAAAAATCAATTTTTTTGCAACATAGACATATACTAGGTGAAAATATTCTCTACGACGTCAGGATTGCAAAACATTTTACAATTTGGAAAAAGAGATTGTAAAGACAAAGATATGATCAATATGAAATTTGACAACAAATATTTGAAAGGTAAATAATTTTTAAATGGTAAATATAAATACGGTGAAAAAGAATTCATTTGTTATTTTTACTATTTTGAGAAAATAGATATCTAAGAGACATATTTTGAGACCGGAGAGCCATCATGGTGAAAAAATTATAGCTAATATTAGGAGGATACATAGTAGCTACAACAAGTGCAACACATGTAAGCAATTAAAATTTTCAATTTTTTGAATATCTTTATTTGAAATTGAGCTAAGATTAGAGAAATGATTGGTAGGAAAAATATAAGCACTAGAAATAACCCTAAGAATTTTTTTTGTAAACTAGGGGTAGAATGAGGTACTATTTAGGAATAAGTCAGACCAATAAATGCCCAAGGCATTTATGGTAAATGGGAAAAAACTCATTACTGTGAATGAATAGATTCAACCTGGTTGACTTAGTCTATAAAGTAAGGGAGAATGACAAGGCTGACTACATAGTAGTGGGATGAGTTAATATGTTAAAATAGGGTTGATTGTATAGCAATGGGTTGAATTAGTTGGTAAAGGGGTCGATCTAGTATTAATGTGAAGGGGGCAATCTAGTATCACGAATAAAGTATGGAGCTAATTTAGTATTGAAAGGACCAATTCTATAGAAAATTGAGAAACTAAATCAAAGGTGTTTAATTTTTGAATTTTTAAGAATGTATCTTGATTATTTATGACATGGAGGTATGGTATATCCTTTTCTATTTGATATTTTATAGAGACATCAAAGGTATTAGTGACTGATAAATGCATCATAGTTACTGGATCTACTAGAGTGATTGACTGATGTGGATGGAGCATGACTATTCACACTAGGCTTTGGAGGCATTATGGAGATGAGGTTCATCTCACTTAGATTTGATCTCATTGTCATGTTATTTAGATCATGGGAATGACTGACCAACACTTTTTGATGGGTGGTGGATGGGATACCATTGAGGTGGGTATCACACTATAGGATGCCCAAAAATTATTGGGACTATTAATAGGTGGGACACCAGTGATTATAGGGACACTAGATGATTTGATGGAGAGGAAAGAACTATCCTAGTGGGATATGTGCTTAGATAGGATATACCTAAGATTGAGGGTTAGTTTGTTTAATATATATATATATATATATATATATATGTATATATATATATATATCATCAATATTCTAAATATCTAAAGATGTAATCAAACCTATAATAACATGAGTGTTGTGTCATAATTCAGATGGTAAGGTATCATTATATGTGATAGCCTTGTGTTAATCCATTTTAGATCAAGGAACACTATGAGAATTTGGGGCTATCATCTAGATCCAACTCATGCATGATATGTATGGGATAATGTATATAGGGTAGAAGACCATGGGGCTTATTATTTTACTGAGTGCTTAGATATATGAGAGTTTTCCTATGTATCAACCATCTAGGTTACCTTATGTGGTCAATGACAGGATACCTCAGGTGATAAGATGGAGACAGGACCATCTATCCCAGGACATGCTCCACGTGCCAACTCTAAAGACTATCACATGAGGATAGATCATGTGGTAGCCCTACATGCACATTGCTACTATATGGAATAATTGGTCAATCATTATGATAGGGTTGATAAGAGTGTGTATCATGGGCTACTATACTTCATAGGTAGAGCCACACATGGTGGTATAATTGATAGGGTAGGTTAGACTCCCACACCTATCCACCCCTCTAGTAGTTCCTGCTTATTGGGCATGAAATGCTAGATAGCCAAGGGGGAGAGGAGGGGGAGTACCATTCAAGAGACTCATGATTAGGTTGTAACATATTAGACCATGGACTATCTAAGCACAATAGTAGGTGACTAAAGGAGGAAATGATATGGATGTGGATGCATGGACATAATAGGCACTACAAAAGTCACCATAATAGGCACTGTAGTAGTAACAACCACCTCAACCACACTATAGATGGAGGTACCACCAATGAGAGTAGGCATAGGTGAGGGAGATAGTGTAGTATGACCTAACATCCATTCTAGGACATAACTATTCCATTGAGACACCTCTCAAGAAAGGGTCATGACATGCATTAGTGGTGACATTGGGATTTACACTAGTGCAAATGTGATCCATAGAGGAGGCACTTAGGGGATGAGTAGAGGGAGAGACCATGCTTTATGGGTGAGCAGATGGGGAGATGGTGGTTAGTCATATTAGGACTAGTGAGAAATGTTGTGATTTTGATTTAAGATTTAATATAGGACACTAGTTATATGTGGTTATAGTATATAGATATATTTTGAGATATATACATGATCTAATATCTATTTGGTTTGAGGTTTGAAGGTCCAATAATAGAGGAGGTCATATGGGGATTCCTAGTTATAGCTGTGCACCATGATATTTTAGACAAGGTGATGGATCTATATGAACCCATCATGCTGGATGATCCTCTGGTACCATCTTTCCTAGCCCAAACATGCTAGTTTAGACTAGTGGGGGAGGATACAAGGTAGTTACAAACACATGCAAAGAGATTATAACCATTAGTAGGGGTAGGAGAGGGAGAGGCATAGGCCTGACAATCCTTGGCTTAGGAGAGAGTAGTGCACATGGCTACCATGGTCTAGTTTGGATAGGTGCAAGACTAGGTGGCCAACTTACATCAATAGGTCGCAAGATTGAGATCTTGGAAGGCCTCATTATAGTATACCATTGAGAAGGGACAATCTCAAGCATCTATGGGTAGTGTGGCTAGGCCACAAGATAGGCATGATGGAGCCTAGTCCTAGAGCTAGAGTTATGTATTTTGTTTTTTGTACCTTGTATTGTATAAAGTACATGATATATATAGATATTGATTTTGACAGTTGGATTTGATCTCATGATTTGTATTTGGTTGTGGATGTTGATGCATGGATACATTTCTTTCTAGCACATGTATCTAGTTTTTGTTGTATATGCTATGGAAAATATATGTAGAGTGTTTTTTTTTTTAACATTATGTGATACACATGCATGGTTAAAAACAAAATAAATAAATAAATATGATTTGGAAAAGTATAAGTAATCAAAACAAATGTACTACACACTATATCACGATGGGAAATGTGTAATAACAAAAGACAACTAAATATAATAAACTAAAGAGGGTAAAAAGGATAATGAAATGTTTTTCAACCATAAGATGATTTGCACCAAATTAAAACAAGTAAAATCACACTATATCACCTTGGAAAGTATGAAAATAATGTAATAAAATGGAAGACATAAGAAAATAAAATGGTATAAAAACAAAAAAATTAAGTCAATCAATCATACTAAATCATGTTAGGAAGTATAAAAGAGAAACAAAATTGGAAAAATGAACTTAAATTGATCACACTAATTCAAGTTGGGAAGTATGAAAAACTTAAGAAAAATGGTTGTAATCTTACATGCAATTAGAAAATAAGAAGATAAAAGTGAAAGATCAATGAAGTAAGCATAAAACATGCTATATCAATATGGGAAACATGTCAATGATGTGTAACTCATAATCAATCATTACTTATTTCAAATTTGATACATGTAATTTCATTATGACTAGGGTATTGAAAATTTTGTGAGGAAGGCCTAGTCCTATCCATGGTCTTACACTACAACTCAAAAATTAACACCAATGAGGTGTAAATAACTAGGAAAAAATGGAATATTTTGAATGTTAATTTGGTAATGTGTGAGGAAAGCTTGGTCCTATCCAAGGTCTTACACTAAAACTCACAAATGGAATACCTAGGGGGAGTGATCAATGAACAAAATAATATCTTTCAAGAGGAAATATTAGGATGATTGTAAATGAAAGAGGGAATGTAAAAATCACAATGTAGGAAACATGAGGCATAATAAGGACATAGAAAAGACACTAAGTGACTAGTGACCATCAATATACAAAGTATACCCTATTCACAGTAAACACAAAGTTGTATATGAAAATAAATGAGATCCTAAGATTAAATCATATTGGTTGTTTGAACAAGAAAATTAAAATGGACTTACCTTCCCACAACATGTTCCCTCATCCTGAGGACCTCTTATAGAGCTATCAGTTTATTGCGAAGATTGGGTAATTTTGTGAGAAAGTAGGTAGCACTAAAAGGTTTTTTTTTTTTTTTTTTTTTTTTTTTTTTATAAATTTTCCTTTCCCAATATACTAGCCTATCACACCCCAATAGAACTCAACTCTATTATGAGGCCAACTATGGATTTTGAGCTTCGATTAGAAGGAGGTGTGCTTTGAATCATATCTTTTAGTGTGATTTGAATTTTGAAAATTTTAATGTTGCCTTTTGTATTGTTTCCTTTTGTTAAAATGATTTAACTTTTAAATTTTTATGGATTTTAAGATTTCTCCTCCATATAGACTTGAAATGACCATTCATGAGAGACAAAATGATACAAACGAATGAGCTTTAGACTTTGGCTAAAGGAAGCTAAGTATCCAAAGACATGACTAACTGAAACACTTAGGCTTACCTATCAACCAATATGTTATCTCAAGTTTCAACCATGTGTATGCTTAGTTTGTGAAAGGAAATGAAAGGAATAAAGGGGGATCCAAGATGGACTAGTAAAATGAGATTATAATGAGATGACTTATTTTATAACTAATCACATGGTAAATAAGGAGTACTAAGGGGATCAAGGTTTTTATAACCAAGTGACAATAATGATTATCCATGTTATGGATATAAGGTAGCAAAAAATAATGAGAAAAGAACAAGACATCCATGGAAATGAACTCATATAGAAAAACATGTAGTCATGAAAATAATCCATAAGAGATCATAAGGAAATAAAATGACACCATAAACAACATATAGTGATAAATATAAATAACTATATAAGATAGATAAAGGATTAAAAATTTGACATAGAGTCAAATGATATAACGTAAATAAATATAAACTTGGGGCACATGTCCAACCTAAAATTAATAAGAAAGTGAAGGAACACCATGCTATGTTCATAAATATTGGTAAATTTGTCCACAAACATTATCCATAACATCTAATATATCTTTGTGAAGTTGGAATCTAACTACAAATAGGGTCTCATTGATCTTCAGTGAAATCTGAGAAATTACCTCTCATCAAATATCTTTGATAGAAAATGTAGGCATGAATAAAGGATCATGATCATGAGGGACATCATGTATAGGATACTCAGGAGAAGGAATAGGAGTGGAATTTGTGGGACATGAAGGAGTCACCAGTGAAAAAGGGACCACAGGTGAAGGAGGATCCATAGGTAGAGGGACCATAGGTGAAAGGACCATTGGTGGAGAAGGGACCATAGGGGAAGAAGGAGGAGCCTTATTTCATGGTTTACCTATTAGGGGAGGGATAATAGGTGTAGGAATGGTCATAAGGTGATCCTAGAGATGTTATTGGAGGATGTGATAATGATTAGTGTGATGGGTACTGCATTGGTGCCATAGATAATATACCTCTCCATATTTAGGAATATACTTAGGTGATAACTTGGGGGATGTGTAGAATTATCTATAGGTTGAGGAAGAGTAGGATGAAATGTGTTGATATATTATCAAATATTTTGACAATGGGTGGAAGAATGATTGTCCGTGCTATGGAGGAAACAAATATGCTTATTAGTAGATTTAGTGGGTATCCTAATAAAGGGAGTGGAAGTAGAAGTTGTGGAATGCAGGTATAATTTACAATCTCTAGTTCAGTTATTGGAAACTCTATGAATGTCAAAGTATGGATGATCAGCCCTTTGGGTGGGCATAGGAACAAGTGGTGTTAAAGGAAGAAGGTCATCACCAAGGGGAGGCAGGGATGTTAGATAGACTAGATGAGGCTTGACTAAAGTAGAAATAGAATTAGAAGTAAGAAGAGTCTCAACTAAAGGTATACTTGGAATAGGATTTGGAATAGGCTCAAATAAGGGAGGAGTAGGATGCACAGAGGGTTTAAGGAGAATAATAAGCATCTCAAGGGGAAATCAACTATAAGGATCCTAGTATCTAGCAAAGTGATAGGGACAAATCATAGCATGATCCTAAGAGGTTCTTTACAAAATGGAGGTATGTCATGTAAACACACCATATCTACCATAAAAACAAGAGGAACAATGCTAAAATTAAGAACTATATAAGACAAAATGTGATAAGATAAATGAAAATACTGAAACAAAGAAGAATGATAATGAAGGATTTTGACATCTCTATCTTGAAAAAGACCTCATAGAAATGGGTCATCTAAAGTATAACAATCATCATAGTTTGGTGTATGAAGATCAATTGTACAAGTAGGTATGACCTTCTGATTAGAGGTGGTGTGATCAAAAGAGTGATAAGTCTTAGTTAAAACCACATGTATATCATCATTAGGTGTTTGACATGAAAATGGCTTCAGAGATGGTGAAAACTAGGAAATGAGATGAGGAGAAAGATTAGAATTTTTAATCTTGATGTTGACCTCATCAGGCTCATCATCATCAAAATTTAAGAGGTTAGGTGGTATATTCCTGATATGTTTGGGGTGACCATGGTAACCTCACATAGAGTTAACAACAAAATTAATATCTTGAGATTCTTTAAATGGAACACTTGGCAAAGGCTAAAGGGTTGGAATTTTGAATACACCATGGTCTTGTATTTATTCAAAATTCGAAGGGTTAGTATCATCTTAAATCCTATATATTTTACCATTATGAGGGAACTTGACACATTGGTAGGTAGAAGATGTGATATCCCTCATGCAATGAGTCCATGGCCTAATAAGCAAGATATTATAAGAAAGGAGAAAATTATAAATCATAACCTTCAATCAAACAATGATAGGTGGGATGGTAATAGGGACCCACACACAACCTAAGGGAGGAATTTGACTTTTGTCATAGCCTTGACACCTGTTGCATGTGGAATTAAGATTATACTTGGAGTATCCAAGGGTTTTAATGAAGTCAAAAGAGGAAACACAAGCACCTAAACCCTCAATAATCAAGTCATGGTAAACTTGGATGTCACCAATTTAGATGCTTATAAAGAGGGGAGGATCATCTGCACAAAGTAAAGTCTTGTCTACAATCAAAGAAGCAAT
Organism: Torreya grandis; assembly: GCA_037957365.1. Classification (NCBI taxonomy): domain Eukaryota; kingdom Viridiplantae; phylum Streptophyta; class Pinopsida; order Cupressales; family Taxaceae; genus Torreya; species Torreya grandis. Next base: position 694,417 of record JARHVA010005845.1, read on the forward strand.
AGGAAATTTTAGAGAAAGATAAGTTTTCATTGTTTCATCAATGTGTATAGACATATCTTTGCATTGCTTTAAGATGCTATCTTATAAGGTAGCTTCATGTCTTTTTAGCGGAGGAATTGGGGTGTTCATTTTGAATATGAGTTGCATAAGGTGGTTGTAATGACACATAGAAGTCTGCATGAGTTTGAGAAAGGGAATTTGAGATGGGAGATTGGTAAGATCTATGATAGGGTCCCATTCATCATAACTCATGAGTGGACTACTTGAGAGAGGTGCATAATGTTGGAGGAGTTACTTAGAAGGAGGATTAGAAGTTCATGTAAATTTGTGTTGATAGGATGGAGTGAGTTTAATTAGGGGATAAATTGGTTGATTATTGGGAGAGGATGGGGAATTTGATGTAGGTGTAGCTTGTGATAGATTTGAAGAAGTGTTATTAGAACATTGAATATTATTGACAATGGTTAAAGAGGTTGGAGAAATTGCAAAAATGGTATGAGAGGTGTTATCCAATGGAGGTATGGGAACTGGTTCATCAAAAGAGATAAGGTCATCTTGCCCCAACATTTTTAGGTGAGTTAAAGAATAATCTTAGATAACACAAAAAGTGTGAGATGATTGGTGTGTGTGGGTATGATGAGAATCAATGAAGGAAATTACCCTTGACATATTAGTCATGTTGACCACATTATATTTAAGCATTGGGTCTATAAGACTTTCAATGGTATTGGTGGAAGACGTAGGCTTATTATTATTATCTTAATGGTTTGGAAGAGGATCTTTGTAAATGGCTAGATGGGAATTAGCCTGGTTCAAAGCTTGATTTTTAATTTATGTTTTGTAAACTTTGAAGGCAATGTCATAGGCTTATTAATGTTTATGAATGAAGGAATCATGATATAAATTTGGACCAAGGAGGAAATCCATAGCTAAGTTACGCAATTGCCTACAAGTCTCATGAGTGTTACCCTAACTAGCATGAAACCAACATAATTTATTTGGATTGTACCATGATTTCATAGGGTAAGTGGGATCAAAATATTGTGGACGAGGCCTTGGTAGACACTTCTAGAGTTCTGCTAAGGATAATGGATTATGAACATTGATGTTATTTATTGGATAAAATTGAAGATGATGGGTGTGGTTAAAAGGGGGAGCTTGTTCTGGTATAGGGTCAAGAGAAATAACTTGAATATTATGAATGGTATCATAGGAGTTAGTGACACCATCATTGTTGGACCCAAAATTTTGACTAAGTGTTGTCCTATTTTGGCATAAAACCAACAAAATGCAAAAGGACCATGGCATGAGAGGACCATGACATAAGAGGACCATGGTGTGGAAGGACCATGGCACATATTTAATAGGCACAGAAGCACCATAAAGTGGAACCTATAGGGCACAAGAAGACAATAATGTGAAAGAACCAACATGAGAGGACTTAGTCAGAAGATAATGAGTCATGAAGAACCTGAAGATGTAGTACTTAGAATAAAAGTGGAAGACTAGGAGAGTGCATGGGAAGTGAGAAAAGTTGGTAGAATGGTTCAAATGGGTCATTCCAACCTTATTGATACGAAGTTTTGCATCAACCCATAAAGATAGAAGCACTTGGCAACAAAGATATAGCATAGAACAAGGATATAGGGGTACAAAAGCTCAGATCTTCAAGAAAAACTAATTAGTAAAGAGCCATGAATCTTAATCTATTGAGAGTTCATTGGCCAACTCTTCTTGCCACTAATGATTGTAAACACTTGGTCAAGGAAAAATAGGTAAAAATACCCCTGTTGTAAAGCATTGGAAAAAATTGATGGATGAATGAATTTTGGAATGATATTTTGATAGATATTTACTTTAATATTAATATATGACATAGAAGGTTGTATGAGTTTATGTTATTATGAGTGATGGTACAAAATAAGTGTTTAATTTTATGTGAGAGATACCTTATCATCTTTTCTTTTCTAGGCACTTAATACTAATAGAAGATGACTATAATCTCCATGATGATATTAATCAAACCTAGAACTCATAAAATCAAAGTAGTATGTTTATGATTTTATATAATATTCATTTAATTGATATAAAGAGAATATTATGAACACGTTATCCAAACTATGTGACAAAACCTATGGGAATTGGTCCTTTGCCACACACTTTGGGTGAACATGCAAGACCTAAATATTATGTGAAAGGGCCAATACGCTAGCTCATTGGGCTAGACTTCAGTACCAAAGATGGAATTAACTTAAATAACCCAAAATTTTGGTTCCATTATTGGGATCTGAAGCACTTGAAGCATAGTTATGAAAATTGTCTGAGCATATTATGCTAGAGAATATAGAATAATGGGTTATCATATTGAAGATAATTTTGTAGTTCCTTATCTTGAGCTAGGAATCTCCACACAATAGTGGGTAGAGTAGAATATCTATATTCCATTGTATGAAACCTTCTTTTTGGAGGTGCCAATTCACTTAGATGCTTGGTTGATAGCATATGCTCAAGGATGATCAAGGAATCTTGGAAGGAGGAAATCTTAGATGCTATAACAACAAAGTGATTTAGCATGACTTGGAGTCTCATGGATGCAAGTAGTCAACTTTTTATGGAAAGGATTTTTGAATAGCTACATTCTAGAGTACACTATAAATTCTTATTTATACCTTGAAGAAACCAAGTTCCAATTCCTTTGAGAATCACGTGGTCAGTACATTAGGCTTTTTTATTTTGAAATTAAGAAGTTATTTGTTGATCTTGGACTTGAAACTATACCAATTAAGAGATAAATCCTCTTGTGCATGAGCCATACAATTGGAAGGGAAGAATAGGAGTTGGTAGAAGATTGTGGGTTCAAAATGTTAGCCTGCCAATGTGCATTATGGAAATAGAAGTATGATGAATCACAACAAAGGATTATAGGAGTTAGTAGTGCAGGAAGATATTGAGAGAACTCAAAGAGTGATATTAGGATCTATACGTATAAACACGTGAGGACCACATCATTTTTGAGCCGTGTTCTATGCCACTTATATCCTATGAAGGAAAAATAAGATGGATAGTAAGAACTAAATAACCAAGTCTGAACCAACCAAGCTCCCCCACCATAGTGTGCACTCATGCTTTTGATTCAAATGGAGTACATTTATGAAATTGGGATACAAACAGTTTGGAATCAAAAACTGAACTAGTAAAGGACACTAAAACTAAGCCTTTTGATACTCATTTAAACTTAACACTATATTTACCTTTTCAAGGGAATTCTATGGCACAACTTGGGATGCCTAGTGGACCTAACCTTTAAGGATAGAATACAGGCCCTAACCTAGTTAACCAACTAGCTACCACACCCCATACCATGAGCACTACTATTGGAGGTGCTGGAGGAGGAATATGATGTGTAGGAGGAAGTGGAATTCCTCCTCAAGGGATAGGGTTATATCTTCCCAACAATTACCCATTCAAGTGCCTCCATAGATGATGGTTTACTATGAGATGACACTACACTTACCTGAATATTAAGGAGTGGAGAATTCAGTAGAGCATGTCCATAAATATGAACTAATTTGGAGGGCATGAGGCATCACCTCTTCTGAACATAAGGCCACATCACTTGTAACTACACTTTTAGATCATGTATATAAGTGGTACCAGAAGTTAGACCCTTAGAAGTTGGTGGTTGACTTTGATCATCTCAAAAAAACCTTATTACAAGAATTTGACATTCTTGAATTTAAGAAACAAAGCATAACAATGTTAAAGGACATAAAGTAAGTATCCAAATGCGATGGCTATTAAAGATATAAATTAAATTCCATGAAGTGATGGGTGATGGAAAGGCATTAATGAGGGCAAACCCCTCTTAGAGCTTATAAATAAGCAAGTTAAACCCATTTCATACTTTACTTTGCATTTATTTTTAAATTAATAGATCCAAAGATCAAGTAACTACCAGATCCAAAGATCAAGTGACTACCAGAGCTGAGTCAATCAAATCCTAAGAAAAGTAAAGAGTTTTCATTTCCTTATAAAACCATGTAGGTCATTACCAAGTTGAGAAGAGAGATTCCAAGTTTCGTTCATGGGAAAATCTTTATTTTTAAAAGTTGCATGTTACAGGTCCACTGTTAAAGGGTGTTTAAGATAAAAAACCTGAAGCAAAAATTTGCAACCACATATTCTTTTGGAAATTTTGGAATACCACACATAAACCTTTGGGCTCATATAAGGGTAATTCAACCTAATAAAAAGGTAAAGAGATTTGAAACCTTGCTGACAACACTAGAAAAAGAAGAGGTGAGTGAATGATATTGGGTTCTAATTAAGGAAGAGACCCTAGAAGAGCAAGAATAGTTCCCAAAAGAATAAGTATAGAATGTGGGAGGAAAGAAGAGGAACAACACATGGAAGAAGGAAAGGAATGTATGGTGAAAAAAGTGAAGCAAGTGCAGTCATCTTCAACACATAAGGCTCAAGCATCCCCACCATCATCTTTATTAATTGAGAAAATTCAATACCCTAAAGTAGTGTTATGTGTAAAGAACTAGGTCTCCAAGGTCTCTACTTGCACCATCTTTGATTAAAATCACTGATAACTTGGGAATGATATTGACATCTAAAATTTAAATCAAGTTAAAACCACTAACACCAAAGAACCAAGTGGTGTATGATCTCATGATATTTAACCAACTAGATGTTATAGGATTGTTTCAACTATTTAACTTACCCTATTTTGGTAATCACATTAAGGTAGTTAAATTTCTCCTCTCGCACATCCATGAGTACTCTATCTACTTTTCTAGGTGTAGCATGAAGATCACTCCTAAAAGAATCATCAAGGTTACATGACTATAGTGCTTAGGATTGAGCATAATTGATGACTTGGTGTTGATGTATCAGAAGTAGGGGCATGCCATGCACATCAAGAACCTGCAAGGTCCCACCCTCTAAGTTATGGCACATATCATATCAACCAAGATCAGAAGGACCAATCATTGAAAAGAGGGCAACATGGCACACCTCTACATTGTTCATCAGGTCTTGCAATGGATGAAGTAAAACTGGGCCATGTACTTTGCCCAAAATATTTTTGAAGACATGGAGAGGGCCCATTGAGAGCCAAAGTAGAATTTTTTATGGTGGATGATCCTCTTCTTAATGGTTTTTGATAAAATTAGGGTGTCAGACTATAGATATGGAATGATAAAGTGGGTGTACCCTCCCATGCACAAGTCCCCTATTACATGCTACAAGGCATTCACTTACCCTAGCCACATCACCCCCTCATACAAGATCAAGATGAGGTATTGGTTTGATGGGATGAAGGTGGAATTTAGTGATGAGTGGTTCATTCCCAAAGACTTACCCCCTTTGGCTATGGAGTAAGCACAATTTTTTGTAAAATAACACTTCTCCCTTGCACATATTCAAATGAACCCATCTAGAAAGATCTCAACATGGCTTAAGTTATCATATGCCTTTAAATGTGGTACATAATATACTCCATAAATTATATATATGATGTGAAACCTATCATCTTATAGGCTAAAAGGATATATTCAAATATTCAGTCTCCATAAGTTATATGTTTATCTAGGAAAGAAGGCCTACATGGAGAAGATGTAGACACTAACATACAGGTCAAGTAAACATTGGTCAGGGAAACAATTCATAAATTATTCCACATGTTGTGCCCTAAAAAGAACCCATAGGGTGGAGACCCTAAGGATAAACTTCCTTCAACACCATATTTGAAGAAGAAGAAGTAGCTAGATGTGGGCACCAACACAAGTGGGCACTATCCCTCATTTAAATGATAAAAGACTATAGAGGTATAGTCATTCAAACCCATACAATATTATCCCTATACACCACCTCCACCTCACCCTTCACCATATCCATGTTCATCACCATATCCTCCTCACACTTCTCCATCCACTTCATGCTCTACACCTCCACACTCTTCTCTTCCCCACCCTTCATCTCCTCAGTCTACTCCTCCTCTTTCTCTACCACCTTCTCCACCTCCACCTCCACCACCATATCCCATAAATGATGCTACTTCAAGAGCTGCCCAATAACATCCCCAAAGGAAAGAACCCCAATGGGAAGTCCCTAAGCTAAATGTCCATAGCTTAGGTTTTGATTTTGAGAAAACTCCCTCCTCGATGTAGGAGGACAAAACCACCTTTGATGATTCACTATTTGATGCTAAAACACAATATAATGAGAATGGGGATGATGAAGAAAAAATCAAGATAGACATTGGTGGCTATGAGAAGGCTGAGATTGTGTGTAACCATACTAAGGGGAAGGGACCGAATGAGACCTCAAAAGAACACAATGAAGGTGCAATGAGTAATATGCATGAACGTTATTAGTTTGATGTTCAAGAAAAGATGCTTTATCTTTGGCCACACTTCATTCCCAAGGAGGAAACTCTATAAATAAGGAAACAAGTGTCCTTCATACTTGATATGCACAAAGAGGAGTGCGAGTTCAAACTCTTGGAGGACAACCTTTCATTAGGCCTGGATGTTCGAGTGCTACCAAAACCACTATGGGTAGATCCATAAAATATCTCCCATCTTTAAGCAAGTATCACATTTTTAAATTTATGAATGGAAATTATGCACCAAAATATTTTGTTAGATTATGATGCGTGTATGACTAAAAATAAATATGCCAGAATTGTAGGCATGTACAATAAAGAAGTTGCATAGAAACAAGAACTTACCAAGAAAGTGGCCACATTGAAACAATAGCTCTAAGAGGCCACAAAGGCAAAATTAAGGGTCTTAAACCTTTGTAAAATAATTTTTAAAGAAGACACAATGCTATTAGATGGTGTATCCCTTGATGGGTATGCTATAGGAAAGTTATAGACCCTAGTGGAACTGCTACTCAAATGATGCAAGGAATGACTTGTACCATGAGATAAGGGGAAAAACTTGGTTGAATAGTTCACCATGGACATTAAAATTTTAAAATTCACTATAGAAAGAGTTGGTGAGGTTATACCCATTTTTTATGGTATATTTGCATAGCTAGAGTGCCCTAATAAAGTCTTAGAGGCTCGACACCAAGTTGAAGAAGCCTAGAGGTAATAGCTAGCTGATGTTGTACTCTTAATAAAAGATCTTTCCAAGTGCATAAAATAATTAAGGGATGTAGAGACTATGGAGGAAACCATAAATAAACATCATCAACAATTGAACATGAATTTTTCATCCCTTTGAGTACAGGTTGACAAGGAGGTCTCTACACTCAAAAATGTCTAGAAAGATGCCACCACATCCCTGGAGGAATAGGTCAAGAAGGTCGATGAGGCCCCCAAAAAATACAAGGAGATAAAAGAATCAAATAAGGCCATAGATGGAATAAATGTGAAGGTTCTCGAGGCATTGTCCCATTGGGATAAAATGAAGAAGGAACTTGAGTAGTCAGGGCCTAAATTTTTGGAGGATGCTAGCGCAGCTTAGTCTGGGATAGACTAAGAGCATAGTGTGGGGTGATGTTAGACCTAGAATTTTAAATAAGTGTTATCCCATTTTGGCATAGAATCAAAATTTCATAGAAGGACCATGGTGAGGGAGGACTATAACATGAGAGGACCATGGCATGGAAGGACTATGTCATGTATCTGATAGGTGTAGAAGCACTTTAGAATGGAACCTACAGGGTGTAAGAAGATAATTGTGTGAAGGAACCATCATGAGAGGACTAGTTATAAGAGAATGAGTCATGAGGAACCCAAGGACATAGGACATAGAACAAAATTGGAAGACTAGGGGAGCACATGAGAAGCAGGAGAAGTTGGAAGAATGGTTCAAACAGGTCACTCTAACCTTATTGATAGGAAGTTTTACACCAGCCCAAAAAAGAGGAACACTTAGTAACAAAGATATAACATATAGAGATGATATAAGAGGCATATAGACCTATATATTTAGGAAGAAATAATTGTTAAAGCACCATGAATCTTAGTCAGGGAAAAACTAGTATAACTACCCCTATTATAAAGCATTGGAAAAAATAGATGGATAGATGAATTTTGGAATGATATTATGATGGATCTTTATTTTAAGTTTAATATATGACATATCATGTTGTATCAATTTGTGTTATTATGAGTGATGGTACAAACTAAGTGTTGAATTTTATGTGAGAGATACCTTATCTTCTTTTCATTTCTAGGCAATTAATACTAATAGAAGATGACTATAATCTGCATGATGATATTAATCAAACCTAGAACTCATAAGATCAAAGTATTATGTTTATGATTTTATATAATATTCATTTAATTAATATAAAGAGAATAATATGAACAAGTTATCCAAGCTATGCGACAAAACTATAGGAACCAATCCTTTTCCACGTGCTTTAGGTGAGCATACAAGACCTAAATCTTGCATGAAAGAGCCCATGCACTAGATCTTTGGGCTAGAATTCAGCACTAGAGTTGGAATTAACTAAAGTAACCCAAAATTAATTAGTAGCATGACAATTTTTATTTTTTATGAGCATGAAGGTGCCTAAATAAGGTTGAGATGGTTTGAACTAATGCATAAGAAAATCTTGGTCTTTTGCTTGGTCAAGAGCCTCTTCTAAAGTTTGTGGAGAGAGAGTCCTAACCTAATATTACCACTTGGGATAGTGAGAATTGATGAATAGATGAAATAGGTTATCATCCACCATGTTGTGTTCACGTGTATTAGATAATGTCTTCCATTGCTTGATGAAATATTGTGTAGTCTACATCTCAAATTGCTTGAAATCAATAAAATGAGCCAATGTATTTTTATGGAAGTCACTAGTTTGAAACACTTATACTAGAGCATTAATTAGATCTTCCAAACTAGTGATGGAATGAGGTTTGAGTTGGTTATACTAATGTAAAGCATCTTTGAGGAGGGTTTTCACTAAGAGCTTGGTATCAATAAAAATATTTAACTTGACCCAATATTTTTAGAGATTTACAAATTTTTTTAAGTGTAAGGTAGGATCAATTATCCCATTGTAACTAATGGTAGGGGTGATACCTATTAAATCTATGTTGGTAATTTGAGGCATAAAAGGCTTGTTTTGAAGATGTTTAATTATTTTGTTAACAATAGGTGGTTGAGGAATAAGGTTTCCATGGGAATACCTAAGGGGGCATGGGTGGGTTGGGGGAAATTTTTGTTGTGTACTCCCCATATAATTGGTTAAGGGTGGTTTTGGATGTGAATAAGGTGATTCTACATTTGCATCATTTGGTTGGCATTATTACCTTGGAAAATGTTCATTTGGTTAAGATTTTACAATAAAAGTTGATGGGTTTGAGTGTTATTTTGATTAGTGTGCATAACATGCAAAGCATTAACATTGGTATTAGTGGCTTGGGTCAAACTATGAGTAGTGACATCTATGACACTAGTGGCTTGAGAGGTGTTGGTAAAAAAAGAGTCACCAGTGGTTTTAGAGGTGTTGGTAGAAAAAGAGGCATTAGTGGCATGATTAACATAGGTTGCAAAAGATGCACTAATGGCATGATTACCATGGGTATCAAATGATGCACTAGTGGAGGTATTAAGCCGAGTAGGTCTTGGAAAAGGCCAACTAGATGTTGAACCTACCATGTTAGTAAAGATACTTGGCATGAAGGTAGAAGAAATCAAGGAAGACGAGGTCATGGTATTAGAAGGGGTCAAAATAGAAGGAATAGGTTGAGAATCAAAGAATATATTACCCATAAATACATGTTATAATGTGGGGGAAGGTGAATTGGGTTATTTTTCTTGACCACTTATCATAAGGTTATAAATAGAGGAAGGGTCTTTTCCTTGATGTTGAGGACATTCATTATTGAAGAAAAGTGTTTTTGGAGTATACTCTAATTTAGGTTGATCTTCTAAGGAGAATAGGGGTTACAAATGGAGGATTCATAAAGAGGAGTCCCATAATTGGTATTAAAAGTAGATACATGCACATTAATTTCATCTAGAGTAGGAGCCATAATATATTTATTGGGAAACCTATTGGGATTGGTAAAGCTCATCATATTTGTTGAGTTCAAATCTATATCATCTTCAAAATAAAGTTCATGATGAGAGAAAAAGGCCATGAGGGAAGATGATGATGTAAAGACAAAGGAATAAAATAGGATACAAAGTCAAATCAGTTGACTATGTTCTATAACCCAACAAACATATAAGAATCATAGTCATTCAGGTTGACTGTGTATTGCAGACAAGAAAGTTAAACTAGCTGATAAGGATACACAGTCATGTATATTGACTATATACTACTGAACAAAGAACTAAATAGGAGGATAAGAAGATTCAATCATGCAGATCAACTATGCACTATTGGAAGGAAGTTAAAATACTCTGTAAGAGACTATATTAACCAAGATGAAAGTATGCTAAAACATGGGATATTTTTTGCAAGATAGTTTGAAGTAAGAATGGAAGAAAACACAAAAATAATTAGATCAATGTGATTGATCCAATTGAGGCACATGAAACAAACCTTACACTAATGCTAGCCAATGCAATTTTTGCAATACACTACATAATGATCAAAGAGAAAGTAATCAACTAAAAATTAAATGCTAACCAATTGGTCACCCTCAGTGTTATTAGATATTCAGAAAGTTTTGATTTTAATGTCATAGCAAAAGTTGGCTAAAATAGGGAACTAGAAAGTAGTCTAAAGTTAGTTTTAGGATGTTTGGGCTAAAAGGGATCTATATTGGTAGTGGTACTAGATTGGTATTAGGGCCTACCCCCTCACTTCAAATCCCATAGTGATAAGGGTGTCAGGTGCTTTGCTAATATATATCATTTACCAAATATTTATACTTGGCTAGAAAACCAAGTCAAATTCCTCCTTAATGATAAAATCCAAGTAGGTACGCCTTGAGAAGACAAAATTTTAAATGCATTTTTAATGTTAAGTGATTTGGTAGTGTGTGCAAAAAAAATAGTGTAACTAAAATGGTAATTTTGAAAACCCACCTATTTAGACTATGTGAGTTACTCTAAGCATGCCTATAATTGAGAAGGAAATATGAATTAATTACTAGCAAATATATTTTAATTCCTTGCTAAAAAATAATACAGATTCTGTTCAAGTGACACTGTATGTAAATAGTATAGAATAGAGTTGACTAGGTCACTTCTATTCTATAGAAGTAGGGTCTTTAAGAATAGAGTCGATCAGGTCGGCTTTGTCTCTCAGATAGAAGATAGATTACTAAACTAGATTGACTAGGTCGACCTAGTTAGCTATAGGGTTGACTTGTGAAAAAAAGAATTGAAAGAAGTACTGAAATGACATAGAGAGAAAACAAAGGAACTTTGGTGGGCTTGAAGATGATTTCAACTACAAATTTTATTTTGTAGTGAGTTGTTGCTTTCAAATTTTACAAATTGGGTCGATTGGTTTGACCAAGTTTTATAAAACCCTATATGATAAAGAATAATAAGGAATAGGGTCAACCTATTCGATAATGTTCGTTAACCTATATGTTGGAAAAAATAATTAGCAGATAGAGTAAACCTATTTGACAATGTTTTCTAATCTGAAACTGAAGAAGAAAACTATGTTTAACTATTCAATCTAGTAACCTATAGTTGATGAAGACCTATATAGATAGAACATAGTCATTTTGAAGTGACTATGTTAAACCTATGCTCTAAAATATAGAACTATATCAATTCATTTAATACAGTACTATAAATATGGAAAAATAAAATAAAATGATAAAAATTATGGTATGAAAGAAAACTTGCAAGGGTTAGATTTGTGAACAAGGAATACATAGAGGAGAGGTTAGTTTTATGTTAGTCTAATAAAACAAATCAAAATAACACACTAAAATCCTAACATCTCTAGCCTATACACTAAGGAGAGCATAGGTAACAAACATACAAATGAAATCACAACTAGAACACACAAAAAAAAAACACTTTTTAATCTTTCTTAGAGCTCCAATTGGCTTGTTGAAGTGGCTTGATCAGTTTGCACATCAAGAAGTCTTTGACAATGAAGATTTCTTTGCTCCTTCTCTCCTTGACACCTTGGATTGGCTACTTAGATTATGAATTTGGCATGATAACATTAATTTCAAGGTTTATTTTCATCGATTTGAGCATAATAAATTTACACCAAAAGAGCTTGAAAATCAATAGGCATGTCCTTGTATTTATAGCCTCAACAATTAAATCTCACCCAAGGTTAGTTAAGGTTGAGTTTAAACATGAAATGGGTTCAAACTAACCCTATGTGAGTTGAGGCTAACTCTAGTTGAGTTAAAATTTGTCATGTAATTATGATTTTCAATTACTAGGCATGGATCTCAAACTAGATATTTTTGGATATTTTGAAAGAGCTTGACAACTCAGAAAGGTATTGATGAAAAGGCTTGATATTTTGATTTTTGGAATTTTAATTTTTAGATATTCATTAATTGTAAACAGATAATTCAACAAAGAATTTAATATTGTTTAATTATATTATTAAATTTCATTAGCATTTTAACTCTTTTAAGATTTTATCAAGTGCCCCACTTAATGGGTCCATAGGCCAAACTAATAGTTGTTATGTCCCAAGGTGATTGAGGATGAATCTGTGAGAGGTTATTGTTGCATATGGATTAGTACCCCAAATAGGGATGCCTCAACATGATTCTGAGCTTTGATGAATGATGTACAATAAAAATTTGGATGTTCAATGATTTTTAGGCTTAATTTACAATTATTGGTAAGAATTAATCTAAAGTTTAATTGGAATCTAGTTGTGGATAGATTTGGGTGTATACAGTTTGCCCCTATTTCAAAGGGTGTTACAATCTATATGCACAATAACACATTTTCAAAGAATTAAAAGGTCTTGTATGCCTACTAATTCAATGGTAATGGATGAGCTCTAGTTTCCCACTCAAAGGTGTGGTCAGCAAAGAACTTGGTGATCGATCCCTCAAAAGAAAGAAAATGATGGGACCAAAAGGTTAAAAAGGGTGGAAAAGACTGATTTTCCCATAGGTGGCTATAATCAGTGGCACATTGAGTTGCCCCAATTGGGTAGATAAATAGGATGATTTTTCCAAAGGTAGTTATAATCATTGGCATAACAAGATAAATAGATAATTATTTTTCCAAAGGTGGTTATAATCATTAGCCAAAGGATAAGAATAACAAGAGGATGATTTTCCCAAAGGTAGTTATAATCATTAAAATGAAAACAATGATTTTCCCATTGGTAGGCTAAAAACATGCCTCAAATGGGATTTTAGAGATAATTATTTGCCCATAGGTGGTTATGATCATTAACATCATGAAAATGTGCCCCAGTTGGGTGGAGAAGGATAATGATTTGCCTAAATGTGGTTAGAATCATTAACATCCAAATAGATCAAAACATAATGATTTGACCATAGGAATTTATAATCATTGGCTCTGTGGGTGGGATGATACACACTAATTTGACCAAAGGTGGTTAGAATTATTCATAAAATGATGGGAGGAATAATGGAAAATTGGATAATGGGGCTTACAAACTAAATTCATACTCATAGAGTAAGAGTAAACTGGTATATATGAATTCAAGAAATTGGCTAGCATAGAGATGCTCATCCTAACCATCAAGGATTAAAATTCTTTCATGAATTAATTAATCTATATGTGGGGAAAGATTTAGATCTGATTGGGAATTTGGAAGGAAACTAAGGATAAGTACTATGGATGCATTGCTTATAATATTTACTAAGCTAATTTTTACCATAGCACATGATAGTATGCATCATGATATAAAGAACCATGAGAATATATCTAAAATATGCATAGGGACTAACACACAATCTAATAAATAAGTGAAAACAATGCATCAATGATAAAAAACATGATGGCAATGTTGATGTATGAATATGGATGGACTTAAGTATAATGTACAAGGAATCACCCAATGAACACAAAGATACTAAGTGAAGGCACAATAATGAAATCAAACAAAAACACAAACAAATGAACAAACACGAAGATAATACACAAAGAAAATGGAAAAAAAAATAGAAAAAAATAATGATAACAAAATAAGACAGACAAACAATGGTTAATCATAATGTTAGTGTAAACAAAAGATAAAAATAAATGACACAAGTTTGCCCCTAGGCTATAGGGAACTAATGACACAAATTAGATGGGAATAAAGGAAAAGGAAGGGGTAGCTAAGCTAACTCCAGATACACTAGGAAAGTGGGCACTTCCTACATAGTTCCATGGATGGATGATCCAACATGAACTTCAAGCCGAATGTAGTTCTCCCAAGATATGGGATAGAAGAAAAAGATGATAAGAAAAACATGATCGATGTTATAGAGGAAATATGGGTATGGGCTCATAAAATTATGAGAGTGTGAGATGAATCCTATTGGTCATTAATGTATCAAAGTTGAATACATAATGCATAAAACATGAACTCACAAAATGGTGAGAACGTAAGGCTAAAGGCCAATAAGGATGGGGAAACTAAATGATAAGTGGTTTCTTATGAAATAGGAGGGTTACTAGAATCTTAAAGGTAGAGAAGTGGTAAAAAATGATTTTTAGGATTTTTTAAGGTATTTTACAAATGTTTTTGAAATTTTCTAAGAATCTCAACTTGATTGAGAATGATGAGATACTTAAGAGTCCAAATCACAAAATGGTGAGAGTGTAAGGCTTATATTGATCACAAAATGATGAGAGTGTTGCAAAAAGGTGACTAAACTGACCTCAAAATAAATCAAGCATTGCCTATATAGTCCCATTAAGACCTCAAGTCATTATAACTCTACCTTACAATGGAGGAATCTAATTAGGTAGTAACAAGTTATCAAATTAGGCAAATGGCATAGTATGGCATAAGATTGGAAAGATGGGACTTCAAAGCATGATAAAATTGTTGTTCTTAATTTTCTCATAGGTAGTTGTAATTAAAAAATAATGACATAGGTTAATGATACTAATTTTCCCATAGGTAGTTATAATTAGTATCCCAGAGTGAAACACTGATTTGCCCAAAGGTAGTTATAATCAGTAGCACTCACAAGTAAATGAATCAAGAAATGAAGGATGAAACTACCAAATCACTATCATATAGTTCTAAGATATTACCTTTGTCTAGAATATTGAATCAACTATTGAAAACTGATCTGAATCCTCTCACTAAAGGTTCTTGAAGAACCAATGGAATGAAACCAAGGTCAAAGGGGTTGGGCATGTAGGGTAAAAACAACTTTGGTCAAAAGGAAAGGTATGGTAGAATGATATAGGTCATGGTACACAGACTATCATAATATGATACAACATAAACATGGCTCATATAAAATATTTTAGGTCACTCAAACAAAGTAACACTTCAGGTGTATGATATTCATCAGTTCATCAAGCTCATCTCCATCTAGTGTAATGAGCTTGTATGCTTTAGAACAATAATTTGAAATAATGATATAAGGGCATATCAAATTGGGTTTGAAATTTCCTTTCTTCTTCTTCTCCACCATATTATTCTTTTGTTTTTTTAGATAATAAGATCACCAAGCTCAAAATCTCTATGTTTGACCCACCAGTTATAATGGCCATACAGTCTATTATAGTATGCTTGAATGTTGTTCACAATGGCCATGTGTTTATTATCAAGTAACTCCAGCTCTTGTAGGTGAGATAATTTTTAATATTCATCATTCAAGACATGTTTTAACAAGATTCATAGAAAAGGTAACTCAATTTCAATCAAAATAATGTCTTCCTTTCCATAAACTAGGGAATATGGAGTGGATCTTATGGGAATATGATAATTAGTGTGGTATGCCTAGAGAGCAAAAAAAAATTAGAGGTGCCAATCATGGATAACATCATTAAAAGTATTTTTTAGGATGTTGATAATGATTTTGTTGGATGCTTCTGCCTAGCCATTACCTTGTGGGTAATATATAGTAGAAAAATGTTGAGTGATATTATACTTAGCACACAACATTTTGACATCCTTATTTTTAAATGATCTACCATTATTAAATATAATATTAGATGGGATACCATAGTGATAGATGAGATGGTTTAAAATGAACATGGAAATCTATTTTATTGTCATGTAAGTGAGGGGTATAGCTTCAACCCATTTAGTGAAATATTCGGTAGTAGTAAGGATGTGTTTATGGCCATCAGATGAGGTTGGGTTAATATTACCAATGAGATCAAGTCCCCATGTTGCAAATGGACATGGTATAAGCATTGGTTATAATGTCTTGGATAGGGCATGAATTAGATTGGCATGCCTTTAACATTTATCTCACTATTTAACATACATAGATACATCTACATCCATAGTTGGCTAATAGTACCTAGTTTGTAAGAGATTTTTGGCTAGAATGACCCCAATTGTGTGGGATCCACATACTCCTTCGTGAACTTCCCATAATTTTAATGTTACTTCTACAAAATTTAAACAATGAAGTAGAGTTCTATCAAACCTATGATAGTAAAGGTTTGGTCTAAGTAAGGTATAACATGAGGAATCATGGGTAAAGACCTTTTGTTATTAGCGTGATAGGTCTAGTAGCATAATATGGTCATAGATGTAGGTAAGGAGTCTAAGTACCATATAGAGTTGGGACCAATAATATCATAGATCATTAAGAGGATTGAAAGTTCATGAGCTAGAATTAAAATATTTTTAATGAGGAATTTATATTCTTTTTCCTTGGTGTGATGGATCAAAGAGATAATTATGGTGATGGCCTCTGATATTCTATTACTGGACCTTGATATGTGTTCATATTGTATGTTGGTAATCTACTATTTGAGAGTGTCCACCATGGCCTTGTATGGCACTAATTTGTCATCTTTGGTTTGAAAGTGATCTATAACCTAATTGATGATTAACTAAGAATCACCATAAACTTTGAGATGATGAATATTATATTATACTGCTTGATGAAGCCCTGCAATGAATGCTTTGTATTAAGCCATATTGTTATTATAAGGAAAGTTGATACAAAATGATATAAGGATAATATCCCCCTATTGTGTAGTAAATAATAGGACTAGCCCTGATCCATGTGATGTGAATTATCCATCAAAATAAAACTTCCCATGCTATTGCTCAAGAGGTTTTTCAATGATGGTCATGATGGACTTGTCTAAAGATTAGAAAGTGAGTGGGTTAATATCTATAAGGGGAGCTTAAACAAGCTGATCTTTAAGAACTTGTCCCTTTATAACCTTTTATTTGATGTATTCTATCTTGAAATCACTCAGAAGCATGATCCATTTAGCCATGTGGCCTTGTAAATCTATTTTGGATAGTACATACTTGAGTGGATCTACTTTGGAAATAGCCATGGTCTTGTTATTAAGGATGTAATATCATATCTTCTAGGCTACAAAGACCATAGGCAACAATATTTTTCAATAGGTGTATAGTTGTGCTCATATGAAACCAATGTATGGCTTAAGTAATACACAACATGTTCTTTCCATTATCATTTTGTTGAGCTAGAAGTGCCCCTAGGGCCTTGTCTATGGTAGATACATACAGTAGAAATAACTTCCCTAGCATAGGTGGTAACAAAATAGGTGGATTATAAAGATAGTCCTTCAAGTGCTGAAAAGATTTATGGCATTCTTTATCCTAATGAAATGTAAAACCTTTCTTTAACAAGTGTTTAAATGGATGGCATTTTTTGGATAACGATGAACTAAAGTATCTAGTAGACTAAATCTTACCCTAAAAATTGTGGAGCTGCTTCAAATTAGAAAGTGGCAGCATCTCAATAATGGCTTGTACTTTGGTAGGATCAAACTTAATGTCTCTATTAGAGATGATGAAGCCTAAAAATTTACTTGAATTAACATAAAAAATTCACTTCTTAGGATTGATTCTAACATTGTATTTATAGAGCCTCTCAAATATTTTATGCAGTGCGACTGGGTGATCAACATAGGTCTTTGATTTACCCAAGATGTCATCAACATAGTCTTTAATAATTTCATGCATCATATCATGAAATATGATGGTCATAGCTCTTTTTTATGTGGTCCCAAAATTATTGAGGCCAAATGACATAACTTGATAATAAAACATTCCCCATAGAGTGGTGAACACTATCTTATGTTGGTATTCTAGTGCAATGCAAATCTGGTTGTATCCTAAAAATCCATCCATAAGTGAAAGCATTTCATACCCCACAATGGAGTCAATTATCATGTCAATTTTTGGTAGAGGTAATTCATCCTTGGGGCACACCTTTTTTATATCTCAAAAATCAGGGTAGATCTTGCTTCCTTTTAGTTTTTTTACTAAATAGCACAACATTAGAGATCTACTTTGATTAGTCAATCAGTTGGATGCATTTCACTTCTAAGAGTTTTCCAAATCTTTATTTATGAAAATAGTAATATGAGGATGCATTTTTCACAATTTTTGCTTCACAGGTTTAGCTTTAGGTTGTACAACAAAGTGGTATATGAATAATGTAGGGTCTAAACTTGGTATGTCTAAATAGGCTTGAGAAATTATGTCAACAAATTCCTTCAAAAGGGCTATAAAGACTTCATGTTCCTCCTCACTAAGGGATGCACCTAATTTTATCCATTTTGGGTCGTTAGGTGTCCCACTAATGACTTTTTTAGTGTCTTTTATGAGGAGAGTCAAACCATCCTCCAATATAGTTGGCAATGATTTGAATTGGCCTTCAACTACAAATTCCTCTGATTAGACTAGATTTTCTAGCTCTCCTAAACAAGATGAATTTTAATCTCCTAATGGTAGAGATGGCCATGTTACAAACACTATTGGAAATTATTGAATAATTTAATCAAAGGCATGTTTCTCTTTAGAACTGAACTTGGAGCCAAAAACAAATTCATCATTGGTGCTCACTTGAGCTACATTTGAGGAAAAGTGAACACCCCCATATAATGGCACTTGAAATAGGTTTTCACTAGAAGACTGGCCTTTTTATTTACTTTTACCATGGTCCAAAAGTAACTCAAAGAGGTTTTCACTTTGGGACCTCAATGTTTTATATATTTTTTTATGGCTAATGGTGTTCACCTATTATCCAAAATAGGCTATAAGATCTAGTTTGACTGAGAACCATTGTTTATGGTCTCCTAATCGAACATTGTCTCTGAGGCCTAGAAAATTAGAAAAGCACTCATCATTATCAAAATCATCAACATGCACTATGGATTATTATTCCTCCTAGGATATAATTTGAGGGCAATATAGAAGAAGTGGGTTATTATCAATAACTAGGGTAATGGTACAAATGACATGGGTGTCAAATAAGTGGGTATTGGTAAGGTCTTCATAAATGCTATGATTAGAATCTACTTTATTTTTGACATCTTCATCACTTGTCATTGGTATTAGAATAAAAATAAGATATGTGGGGTCACCCTTAGGTGGTTTAAATACAAGATCATATGTTCTTTTGTATCAAAGTAAAAAGATTGGCTCAAGAGTACCTTGCTAATTTTGACCAAAGCCTCCTCCTTCATAGGCTTGATTCTCCATGATCTTGTTAAGAATGGGGTATTTATGATTTTTGTAGAAATTAACCAACTTTTAATTGTACAAAAAGGATTCATCCTTTTCAAATGGGTCCTCTTCTTGGCTAGTAGCCAGTGTAAAAAGGATAAGGGCTAGACTATGAAGTTTACTTTTCCATTTTCATTACCATTCCATTCAAAGTAGCTTGACTTTAAGTCTTCCATAAGACTTGGGGTTATATGAAATCTTGGCTATGTGGAATGCATAATGAGTTAAATACTCTCCTGGGCCATTGGCTAAGATGGTAAAATGATTAGACCTTTCAGGAGGTGGCATATGAGGAGATGAATCAAGGCTATCTAGGTCTATGTAATTGGCCTATAGTAAATAAACAAGTATTTATTTTCCTTTGTCCCTTTTGGAAATGGAATATAGGCTAAAGTGATAATTTTAACTTTTATACTTGGCCTCCAAATGTTTGCAATGTTCATAAGGATGCAAATCTCCATTAATGGTGACTTCTATACCTGAGTGAGAGAATTTGAGACACTAATGCAATATTGATGGGATTGCATGAATCTCATATATCTAAGGTCTACCCAGAAGAAAATTATAAGATAGGTCTAGGTCTAACACATGGAAAAGTGTATCATGGGTCAAGGGCCCAATGATAACTAACAAGCTAATGGTGCCTTGTGATTCCTACTCTTCATTATCATAGGCCTTGATAGTACTCATTGATGGATGGAGATCAACTATTGTATATCCAATATGCTTGATGAGATTTAGAGACACAATATTTAGGCCCAACCCATTATTTATGAGGACACATTTCATTTTGTACCATGCAATGAGAAATTAAATATACAATGTATTATTATAAAAAGGGCCAAGAGACTACATATCACTTTGGTCAAAGGTCGACTTTTGTCTTGGGGCTAGATGTCCAAACAAAGGTTCAAATTTGTCTGGGGATATGTCAATTAGAACTTGGGATTGGCTGAGGAACTCTGTTAAGATGTTCTTGTGGATAGTAGACATATGTAAAAAATCAATGATGGAAATTTGTGTAGGAATTTTTTGAAGTTGTTCCACAATATCAAACATATTTTCCTTAATAGTAGCATATGGCTTGTTCTTAGCCAAGATGTTGGGTTGGATGGGTTAAATGGTAGGTGGTTTTGATTAGGAATGGTAATATTTAACCATCGAGTTATTATTACACAATTGAGATCAGGTATATGACCATTGTTGTTAGGAAATGATGATGGAGTGGGGCTAGATAGGATAAGTCTTATTTACTTGTGCACTTGTATGTGTCATAGGGCCATGACAAGTTATCAGTATAAGGTACAAAAATAATAATCCCTAGTTGTTGGGGCACATTTTTTTGGTCCTAGGTTAAGGAAGGATTACTTGCATAAATGGGTTGATTAGAATTGGTTAGGAATGGTCTTATTCTATTATCACTTGGTCTAGGATTTATGGTGATGGTAGGAATACAACCTCCCATAACATGACCTATAACTTTTCTATAGTCATGTGCAACTGCATGGTAAGTTAGTTGGGTATTAAAAATCATTCTAGCCTTGGTTTCATCCATTTGGTAAACATTGTTTTTGTTAATACTAGAATTATTGTCACAACTATTATTATTATTATTATTATTATTATTATTATTATTATTATTATTATGGCCTTTATTGTGGCTATTGATTGTTATTTTTATGTTATAAAAAGGGTTTTGATAGATGCCTAAGTTTTGATTGGATGTATATTATCTATTATCTAATGTAATCTCCCCATTTTACAACATATTTTTAATGAGGTGTTTTATTTTCACACAATGACATAAATTATGTTTGTGAACATGATGGTATTCACAAAACTCCTCTCTATACCAGTCTAGATATGAAATACCCTCAGGATAGTGCTTCAATATGGGCCAAATAATCATGTTCGCTATAACTATATTTGAAAACACAAATTCAATATGTTTTACATGTTTATTGAAGACTCTATGGTTAGGCACATTTATCCTTGGAGGAGGGGTTTGCAAAGGTAATGGTTGTTGAGTATGTTGAGCAGGTCTAGGTTATTGCAAAGGTTGTACTTACTGAATGGGTTGCTGATGAGGAGTAAGTTTAATTTGAGGTGAGGGTTGAGTAGATGGTGTTTTCACCATTTGGACATGACATAAATTATTTACTCTATTTCTAAAAACATTCTTGTTATGATTTAATTGATTGGATTTTTCATAATTATTAGCCTAGGTTGGTGCCAACACTTGCACTTGGACTTGGATTTGGTTCTGATTATGACATTTTCTCTAGTTTTGGTTATGATTTTCATTTGATGATGTGATCTTGATAATACATTTGTTAATAAGGGCCTTTTAAATGAGAAAAACGTTTTAGTGATATCTTTCAATGTATGTGCACACTAAATCTCCAGATGATAGGATATCTCACTGTGAAAATTTTCAGTGAACACAATGGCTAATTGTTTGTCTAGTAAGCTATGAGTGAAGAGGATTTCAAGTGCTCTCCATCTCTATAGATATATTTTGAAAATTTCATTGAATTTATACTTGGCTTGAGTCAAATCTACCAATGAAATCTCATGTTCAATATTAATAGAAATGTTGCATAAATTTATCTAAGAGGTTGTCAAAATTAGATATAAAATTCTTTGGAAATTTCAAGAACCACTCCAAAGCCTGTCTTACTAGAATTTGAGGAAAAAGAGGAGTAAATAAATATCATTTTAAACCACTAGATGGAAAACAACAAATAATTCTATCAAATGGGCCTTAGGGTCTTCTTTACCCTTGTATTTATCAAATTTCAATGGCTAATACCCTAGATGAAATGGTATCTATAGATACTCCATGTTGAATGATAGAAACACATGTCATCTAACTTGAACATCTTGGTTTATTTCCTTTCTTGGATGATGGTAATTGTATCCTTCATTTGTTAAAGTTATTATACTAAGAAACTAGATGGAACATTGGCCTGAGGTGGAGGCTAGGTGGTCAAAGGTGGATTACCTTGAATGGTGTATAATGGAGGTATGGTTTGTTGTCAAATGTTAGTTTGGTTAGGGGACTGACAAGGAATATGCATCCATATATTGGGATGTGCTTGTTGGAATGACATGTATTTTGGTACGATATTCTAGGTTGGATTCAGTATATAGGCTTGATTTTAAGGTAATTACAACTGTGATAGAAGGATATGGTTTTAGGTAAATTATTGTTCCTACTACGGATAATTAGGACTTGTTGCTAACTAGTCAAACCTTGTTGAATAAGGGGAATTTATTGTGGACCAAGGCTCTAGCATTAAAAATATGGCACATTTGGAACAAAAGGTAATTATTGCCTAATTAGTACTTATAAGACAATAGTACCTCTTTATTGCATGAACACTTGTTGTAACATATACATTTGTCATTGACCAACATACATACATTATTGATTAGACAATGTTTGCGATTGTAAAGGTTTATTGGTCTCTAACTATTGAGGTATACTTATCACTACCTAATGATGTATAACATTATTTCCCCCTATTGAGGTGGTATAATGTTTGATCTCTATTTTAGTGGTATATTAGATTGGGCCTATTTTTGTGGAATACTAGTCATCACCTATTTAGGTGGAGTAGCATTCATCATGTTTTATTGAGACAAATCACTAGTCTGTACTTGATTACTTAATCCTTGTGGTTACATGCTTGAAGAAACAAATGGTTGAGGGTTAGAGGTAGCTTGTTGTGGTTTGGATGCATGAATAATTACCCCCTAATATTTTGAACCACTCATGGTGTTAACTAAAGGAACTTATTGTAGACTTTTATGGGTGTAGTTAAGCCACTTTATCCACTATGTTTGGCACATTATTCTACATAGAATCATGAGATGCTTTTTTGATAAATGGGGAATTGGACATGTCACCAAATAAAGTGTTTTTTTCAAATAGATCTATACCTAGATTGTCTTAACTTATCAATTCAATTAATACTCAAGTTGAAGGAGCTAACTCGATGAGTGGAGCATTTGACATAGCCACGTTATTTAAATTGCATTCTAGATGCACATTTTGATATGTTGTTTACATTTATATAAAGTGGTCCTCTATGAGGCCATTTCCTTTGATAAGAATATTGGGATTTTGATATGACATCGACACGAGCACTTAAAGATTACTATAAGAGTTTTGTTCAATGGTGTGGTTATGAGGTATGTTGAGAGGCACTCTAACTAGACTTAGTAAATTTTCATTGGAGAAGTATGCTAAAAACTTAGTCCCTACCTCTATGGATTTGAATGAAACTTCATCCTTATTTTCAAGTAAGTGATGATCAAACAAATAAGGATCATATGTCTATGACATGGTAACATAATACAATTATTGTTAAACTTGTTTATTAATCGATGGGATACTAGCAAGGTATTGTATAGTTTGATCTTAGTCCTTTTCTGAGTATGGAGGCATGTTAACCAAATAGTGGGATAAGGGATATTGTATTTGTTTACCAAATTGAGAATTTTAAGGAGGATAAGGATCTATCACACAAAATACATCATCCCCATAGGGGTCTTGAATAAATTCATCTTATACGACCACATTATCATAACCTATATTGTATATGGCTTCACTATGAGTATAATGAGACATATCCAAATCAATGATTGATGTTTTATAAAAAATTCCTAGAGTTATACAAAATATTAAAAACAAGTTAAAAGGATAAATGGTCCTAACTTGGTCTAACTTGGCCTAAGAAATGGAGTTTTATCTCCAAAATTTGTTATGCTAAAACATGGTCTAAAATAGTCTAATGTCAAATGTATAATGCCAAATGTCTTAAAAAAAAGGGTCATGTGGATGAAGTAAAACTAAAATGCTAAACATAGTATGAAGTGTCTCTAACAAGTTTAATCTTGGTCTAATGAAACAAAGGTTGCTAGGTCTTTTGGAAAATAAGGCATACAATCAAAACATGTATTGTTAAGTCTTTTGAAAAAGGCAAAAATGATAGAATTTAAACAAAATAAGGTATAAAAGTCAAGAGATTTAATCTAAAAAATTTGAAACACTTTGACACAAACTAGTCATTTTGATTTAGACACATGCTTGATCATTTGTCAAAATACATGGAAACTAGGCATATGGAAGATAGACTACTTCCCCAAATATAGGCACAAAAATAGTCTTTAAATAGAGCAAGAAATTAACCTAAGTTACACAACACAAAAGTGAATGATGAACACATAAGCCAAAATTATGCAAGGCATAGGTATAAACCAATAAATTTTTGAATTTGAACCTGTCAAGGCTAATTTCAAACTTGATTTAGAAGACTAGGCTTTTCAAAATAATAACAACCTAGATAAGAAAAAATGGCATGATGGTCCTAGGTATAGACCCAAAATCACATGCAATTTTTGAAAATGTAATTAAAATTTTGGACACAAGGTAATAAGTCTTTGAAATAATTTGAGTAGTGTAACAAAATTATTGTGATGTAAATATATGGCTAGTTTGTTTAAAGACTTACAAGGCATAAGATTTGGAATGAAATGGGTAACATAATGACACCCTTTTTAATCAAGTGACACACAAAAACAAAGGTTTTAATAAATGATATAGGTAAAGGTGTGATATCAAATGGATAGATTAATGCCTCTTCAAACAAAAGAGTGTTGTAAATAAAAGACTCTTTTTTGGATGTGGTATGATAAACAAATAGTTTTCAACTCAAGACCATGCAAGAAGGACAAAAATAATAAAAACACCTAAGTGTAACATCCTGAATCCTAAAATTGGTAAGGTTGCATCATGCTATCAAATTACATCTATATACTTTATCTTGAGAGTATTTTATGTTGTTAATCCAAAAAGTAAAAGTGCATGAAAAGTAGGGGTTTTAGGCCCCTATTCTCTCAAGAGTTTGTATGATGACATGAAAATTTAGGCTACTTGTCCTACATCAACAATATGTCCATGGTAAGTGGAGTTGTATAAACTATTAATTTTCACTCATTTCTAGATGGTCCTATATGTGTGGAAAACACTAGGTCACAATCATATCATTTGGATCCATGTCAACTGACTTATTATGAAAAGTTCTTGTCCTTTTCACAACCACTACATTTATAAATTTCTCAATGTAGTACGATGTCTGAGTTACCCCTATGGTCCATGGTTGAGTACCACTAATGGAGCTTATTTTAACTACTCAAAATAAACATCTCAATGGGTCACCCTTAATTTATATACCCCACTATGATATCATGTTGAAACAATGTCGAGAGATTAATTCATGGGTTAACATGTCCATAGAAAAATTATGAGGAGGTGACAAACTCCCACCCACAAGCCAAAAGTGTATGAAAATAAATATAAGTGGAAGGAATTTAAGGTCAATTTGGGGTTGCCCAAATCATACAGATTTTGGGGAGGGCATTAACGACTTTCCTTCCATACTTTCAGACTAAAGTGATTAATGTAAAGAGTGAGAATTTTTTATCACCCAAATTTCCTAAATGGGATTGGGGGGAAAACATACACATGATAATCATCTTGATTAAACAAAAAAAATTAAATAATCAAGATTAAAAAAAAAAAAACTCTTATGAGTATTTAACTAATGTGAGAGTTCATTTTTATAACACCAAAATGAAATATGTGATGAAGTTTGAGCCCCTTGGAATTTGTTGTTGATAATTAAAAAAAAATTAAAAAATAATTAAGAGATGAAAATAAATAAGTAAAATTTAAGCACCAAATATAATGTGTGTAAAATTTAACCATTCTTAAACTTTACTCCTTCTACCTCAGGACTTGTAAATTACTAGAGGGTTTGCCTACTTAGAATCACAAAATTAAATGAGAAAGAAACATTTCAAATTTAGCTCTCATGTTTTCTCATTTTATGTCTTAGAGACTGATCATCATCAATCCACAAATATTGATGTTGATCCATGGAGATCGATGCCAATCTATAGAGATCGATGTCAATTAAGTAGATCATCAATTTTTATTGTAAAACATAGGTTGTTTTGACACAAAAATGGTTAATACATGAGCTTAAAATCAAAACACCTCATAGATCTTGCAATATATGTGCTAGATAAACAATAAGTAGATCGTCAAACATAAAATGAAGGTAAAAAAAATTAAATAACACCACTATTAGGCATGTTCCCTACCATTCTCTATTTTTACACAAAGATTGTGGTTGATTCTTGTAATCAATGTTGATCTAAAAATCAACATTGATCTATGTAGATCTAAAAAAATAAATGTCAATCCATACAACCTATGACTTGCTAAAATGGAAAGATGTAAAAAAATGAAGTTAAAAATTGAATATTTTTATGTATCCAATGAAAAAACTAAAAGTAGTATATCAATCTCCTTGGTTATATGGAATTCTTAGACCCACTAGGCATGCTAATATGTAAACAAGGAATACATAGAGGGGAGGTTAGTCTTGTTTTAATACAATAAAATAGATAAAAATAACACACTAAAATCCTAACACTTATAACCTAGACACTAAGGAGTACATAGGTAACAAACATACAAATGAAATCACAACTGTAGCATAAAATAAAACCCACTTTTACCTTCCTTGGATCTCCAAATGGCTTGTTGAAGTGGCTTGCTCAGTCTGTGCATCAATAAGTCTTTGAAAATGAAGCTTTCTTTGCTCTTTCTCTCCTTAGAACCTTGGATTGGCTACTTGGATTATGAATTTGGCATGGTAACATTGCTTGCAAGGTTTATTTGCATCTATCTCAATGTAATAAATTTACACCAAAAGAGCTTAAAAATCAGTAATCATGGACTTGTATTTATAGCCTCAAAAATTAAATTTCACCCAAGGTGAGTTAAGTTTGGGTTTGAACATAGAATGGGTTCAAACTAACCCTAGGTGAGTTAAGACTAACTCCAGTTGAGTTATAAATTGTAATATAATTATGATTTCTAATTACTAGGTATGGCTCTCAAATTAGATATTTTGTAAAATCTTGACAACTCATTAAGGCAATAATGAAAATAAAATGATATTTTGATTTTTGGAATTTCCATTTTTAGATATTCATTAATTGTAAATGGATAATTCAACAAAGAATTTAATCTTAGTTAATTATATTATTCAATTTGATTATCATTTTTTCTCTTTTAATATTTTATCAAGTGCCTCGCTTAATGGGTTCATAGGTGAAACTGATAGTTTTTATGCATCAAGGTGATTGGGTATGAATCCATGAGAGGTTATTATTGCATACAGGTTAATAGCCCAAATAGGGATGCCTCAACATGATTTTGAGCTTTGATGAATGATGCATGACCACAATTAGGATTTTAAGTGATTCTTAAGCTTAATTTTCAATGATTGGTAGGATTTAGTCTAAATTTTGGTTGGAAGCCAATTGTGGCTAGATTTGGGTGTCTACAAGATTCACATCAAGTTCACTAGAATGAATTCAAAGGGAAATGCAACTGATCTATAAATCAATCCTAGATAAGATAAGATAAATCTTCCTTACACTTCTAATTGTTGATACTTTATATATTTGGGGTCATGACCAATATGGATCCACTAAACCTATCCAAAGGATATCTTACCACAATAATACCACTAAGGAGGGTTACAAATACTCTAGTCAAGCAAAACTATGTAATAACCCTAACCAGGTCCTATGTTTTCATATTCATTAAAATAATAAGTAAAAGTCTAATCTAGTTCTCACCAAAGATTGTGGCATAAAGTGGGGGTAATAAACATTAAAATTAAACATGCATAAAAGATGTATAATCACATCAATGTATATGAAATCCTAATGCATGGGAGAGAAGTATAAATGCATATCTATCTACTCTTACAAAAGAGGAACAAAGTTAAGAATACTTACCTTTAAAGATGAACATCTCAAACCTCAATATTTCCCTTGGTAAAATTAACTCATAAGAGGCTATTGTGGTATGTAATAATGATAAGGATAAATCATCTCTAGGCCACACAACCTCTCAATTCATCCAAAAGATTTCTCCACAAGACAAGATCCATATCTCCAAAGAAAGTATAAAACCCTAAGCTATGCTCATTAAGTAGAATGGTAAATAAGTAGATGCACAAGATGTATCTCTTCTTCTTCTCTTCTTTTCATAATAAATGATGAGATGAGTGTGTTTATATAGATAAATATAACTCTACTCATGTACACAAGTTTAGCTGATAGGGTCATCTCAATAAACTTCATATAAATATTGACAAAAACAAATTAGGTCCTGGTCTAGGTCAATCACGGGATGACCTATACCATAAATGAGTTTTATCAATTAGAGTATCGGGTTGATAATGTATCATAAACTACCAAAAATGAGTTTAGGCTAGGGAAGGGCTAATGAAGGTAAAAAGTGACTAGATGAGGGTGAAAAATATGGGTCAAAGCTGAGGGAAATGTTTTTAGGAGATGGTTGTGTAGATAAAAAGTTGTAGTAAATAGACAATAATCTTAATAAGTACCAATGGTTTTCCCACCCCTTTATTGGTGCACCCCTTAAGATGTGCCCTCAAACAGATTGAGACTCAATAGGTTTCTACAAGAGAGAAAGCTCAATAATTGATAAAGTTTGAAAATATTATGTGCATACATATTCTCTTCACCAAAAGTCTCCTTCTCAAGCTAATGGCTATAGAGATATGGTAGGAAACATTCAATTAGTAAGTGATGAATTCTCTCACCAAATTTGTGATGTCCTTCACCCAATCACAACTCTCATGAAGGTCGATCTAGTTATGTATTCCTAAACACTTATGGATGGATGACTAAATAATATAAAAATGCCTTGTTTGGCTTTAATAATTTCCTCATTGATACAAGATCTAGAGGATGATGTAAATAAAGATAAATCTAATGATGAATGAGACTCGATACCTAATATTATGGATCTGTCCATTAGTGGTGCTTAGGGTGGTAACCTAGATGATCCCCATTCTCTACCCTCTTATGGACTAATGTTATTATGCCTTGGTTTTTAGTTGCTTGATGACCTATTCATTTTCTTACATGATATGCTAATTTTTTTTAAATTGAATATATATATTTAAGTGATTTAAAATTTTAGGGTTTTATGGATTTTAAGCCCTAAGTTTTTAAAGGGGTTGAGTATAATAAATTAGGGTAGAAATATGTAATAAATACAACCACTAATTTATAATAGAATTGACCTAATTTGACCTTTAAAAAAATAGCATCAAATGATATAAATAAGTACTTATCTAGAAATTGATTAAGATAAGAGATCTAGAGGATGTTAACAGGTACATGAGTTTATCTAAGTGTCATGTAAATGATAAAGGTGCCAAAACCCTTCCTAAATAGTAGCACCCTAATTAGACAATAGTGCTGATGACATTTGTGTCATCCTTTGGTGCTAATTTACTCTTCTATAATGATTTATGTATTTTATAAATCAGGTCCTATTATATATCTAGTTTAAATTTTAGGTCTGTACAATCAATACTTTTCCCCATAAGTCTATTTTACTCTAAAAACCCTAGGTTTTCATACTTGTAAGGGTTTGAATGAACACCATGAGAAAAGGGGGTCAGTGGGTTTAATGTGCTAGATGTGTGATCCAAAACCTTGTGTGGGCATGTTACCTACATACTAATACTCAAAGGAGGGATCAAACTTGATGTAGTTATCCCACCTAAGTGCTTAGTGAAAGTGCAAGTGAATGCTAGTATGAGTGCTAGCTTGAGTGTTTTGAGTGTAATGAAGACTAGGAATTTGAGTAATTTGAGCTTAAGAATGTTGTAGATGGATATATTCATAAGTATGGTAAAATAAGTATTGATAACCTTGAATATGTACAACTTATTCTAATTTAATTTATGTTATTTGCATCTAATTTCCATCTAGTGGATAAAAGGATAAAAATCATGCATATATTGTTATAGTGCTCATGTAAGTATTAAAATAGGTCTAAGTTGACCCTAGGTGGTTACTCATTTGAAAATATATCCATTGGAGATAAAATCTAAGGACATTAACACCCAAATCAGGATACTAGCACCATTGGCACTACTATCTAGATGGCACTACTATCTAGATGGTACAACCTAAGATAGGGGCCAACATGCTAAGATGAGGGTCTAAGACTACTTTAGGGATATGTGTGGCCCACATGAAGGCTAGATAAGTGTCTAAGGATGCTATAAGATAGGTCTAGGGCTAAGCTATGGATGGGTGGTCTCAATTAACACTCTTAACACTCAAGTGACATTTTTAGGTGACTATATTACTCCCCCCCCTTTATTCTAGAAATGCAAAAAATCAACAAGACTAGGATAAATAAAAAGAAACATACCTAAAATCACCTAAGAGGTGAATCTATTAAATGTAGATCTGAGTGTGTGAACTATGATCCATTATGTGTCCTATAAATGAAATGTGTATAGATCAGTCCTTATTTAATAAATATCAAAAGCAAAGATAAAACTGAGTAAAGAGATAAGAGAGAGAAGAAATGAATGAATATACTTCACTGGGTATGTGAACCAATGCATAAACCTAGTGAAAACATGTGTGTGCATGTAGTTAGTTATTAATCGATGAATAAATTAGACTAAGCTAAATGGTTTATTCAATCTCCATGTGTCAGTGGCTCAAGAAATCAATCTAGTTTTGAATCCATCATTACCCACCCCTGTTTGGTAGATCATAACTTGTGAATAACTTGGATTGGACTGATGGTGTATCTAACCCTCTTATGTAGGTGGCTCAAGAACTTAGGATAGACTTGAATCCATCATTACATACCCATGTGTAATAGATGCATCTAAAATTGAAACTATGTGATGTAACTAAAACTTTATAAGATGGCTCTAGGCCACTTAGAAACTCTAAGATGTAAAATGGCTCTAGGCCACTTGGGAATATTAGATAACTCTAGGCCACTCAGGAATGCCAACCACTATAGATAGATTAAGGAATCAATTTGGTGTATAACTTGGAACATGGTGTCTGGTGTATATAATGAAGAGAATGACATTGAGTTTGTCTTCCATCTGATCAACTAGTGCATAAGCATACAAAAATAATGTGTTGTGTACATGCCCCCAAATATGATATTTGAGTATATGGATTATAGATTGAGTTTTAGTAATATGTATCTAATTATATTGAATCAAAATTGGAATGATCACATCATGCATGATGCCTCCAATTTGAGCAAACTGATATGAATCTATGCTAAACTAGGAAAAAATTGGTAATATATAACTGCACCTGTGTAAACATGAATTATACCTAATGTAATTTTTTAGCCAATCTAGAATTTATTGAAATTGAGGGTACTATATAGTATCACCATATATTAGATAGTAGTATTAGTGGTGCTAGTTTCCAAATTTGGGTGCTAATGTCAAACTATAGTAATTTATGTGCAACTAAAACTGGTTTCTATATGACTATTTCCCACTATGTTTTCTTGAAACTTATTTTTGTATTTCGTGCTTGTGTGCTAAAAATTATACTCTAAGTGCATTTAGATAGATTGATATCTATGAAAAAAATCTATGAATTCCCCCTCTTTTGAGGGTAGTTGTTAAAATTTTCTAGGAACTACCTTCAAAAGAAAAAGATTTACAAGATGTGTGTTAGTTAGAGAATATATAATATTTAAATAATAAACTAATATAATGTGCATACATAACATCTAAATGTAAGATAATATAAGCATAAATTTATAATATATGATGTATGTTAGATATGACATTAACAAGGCTATCAAGATAGGTATAATAATGTAAGCATGTGTATGAATTGCATATCTGAGTAATAAATTGAGTAACTACCTAGGGATATGGGGCATGATGTCTATTAAGGCACCCAAGGAGGAAGGGGAGATGCATGAGGTCTCTCATGGCACCTAAAAATTTAGTGTGAAAAAATATAAGAGACAAGTGCCATGGCCATGACATATATATGAAATCATACATACAACACACATTAGGCATAAAAAGTAGGCTAAGGGGTCAAATACAAGGGACATGGGCACATGTCACTAAGTATGAGAAAGAAATACATACAAGGACATGCTCAAATATCCACATACACAAACAAAAGTAAGCTAGCTTAGATCCACATGGAAGGACATGTTCAAATGTATGCATACACAACCAAGAAGGTACACACAAGGATATGGGCACATGTCTGAAGCATACATACAATGAAAAAAAGTGGTGTGGAGTTGTAGAGAAAATGACATTTTCAAATGCCCTTGAATATATGTAAAATCATAAAGACACAATCAAGTCTAAACTGAGAAAGATAGAAATGGAAGTATACATGAACATGTGGTACAAATTTGTATAAGAGCAAAGATGTACATAAGTTGCGTCTAGAGTTATATTCTATAATGAATTTGAGTAGTGTAGCATGATCAATATCAAGATATAAAAATGCTAAATCTATGATGTACAATTTAGGAAGATGTAACTTGGAAATCAAAACTATGTATAGGATGCCCCAAATGGGGAAATGTATCAAATGAGGAATATGTGTATCTATGTATATGACCCCAATAGGTACATAGTAGAAAATTTGTATTTATGTAGTGGATCTAGGCCCTATAAGTATATGTAAACACTTGAAAAGAGTAAGTGAAGCATGCAAGCATGATAAAAAAATAACTAGCATATGTATTACCTATAAAATATAATAAATTTAAACATGAAAATGCATACAATATATGATTTTTATTTTCTAAGCAGATATTTAAATTTTTTTGTGTTTTGACATATTATTTTATTTTTGTATTTTTTGGATATAATATATGTATAATGAATCATGAAAATGAAACTATATACAAGAAACAAGAAATAAGGAAACTATGTACAAGTAAGGAGGAACATACTAACTAATGAGTCTTGAAGGAGACTCACTATCAAAGTGTCATATATCAAACAAAGGAAGAATGATCATGTGTGATATGAAAAAATGTATTTGTATTCAAGGGACTGAATATGCTGAGTGATCTATAGCTGACACTACCTATAGATTAGGGCTACAAATATGAGAAGTTGACTGAACTCACCTATGAACTGTGCTCTAAATTTTTGAAGCTAGATGAAGTGGCCCATGGACTATGGTAGGCACTATTTGAATCTTGATGGAATAGTAAACAAGTCACCATACT
This sequence comes from Torreya grandis, assembly GCA_037957365.1. NCBI lineage: Eukaryota > Viridiplantae > Streptophyta > Pinopsida > Cupressales > Taxaceae > Torreya > Torreya grandis. Next base: position 728,171 of record JARHVA010005845.1, read on the forward strand.
CATCATGATATGTAGGTGTATGAAAAACCTATAGAATTAATATTTATCATGGTGTACTACCAGCAAATTGATTTTTAGACTCAATAGAAAATATCTTAATCAACTGTTATGCTGAAACTATATTCTATTGTACACCATGTCTTAAAAATATTTTCATTGGTTGTCAAATTAAAAATGTGCTCTGATCTCTATGATCTCTACCAAATATATTAAGTAATTTTCATTTTGATACTATGCTATGATCTCTATGATTATTTCTAAATATCTTAATCGGTGGGTGAACTGAGACTATGCTTTTATTTCTATGATTGTTGCCAAATATCTTAATCAATTGGTGAACTGAGACTATGTTTTCATCTTAGTGAACTAATTACCATCTTTACTAAATCTATGGTGCAACATATCTCACATAAGTAGGTTTCCTAAAAACCACATCACTCATATGATGAGTAACCAATGGTTTCTTAAAAAGAACATCGTAAAATAACTAAACAGTAGTGGAGTGTGATATAAAAGAGTGTGAAGGATATATCTATGCCCCATGTGTAAATGATATAATGAATTTATCAATTTAATGGTCAGTACAATCTCAAAGTGCATAATAGTTATTGTCTAAATGCCCATTTATATGATGAAAAATGTAATATGGTTTATTCTATATCTTTTATAGGCAATGTGTTATATGGTGGTGAGTATAAGGAAGGGTGATGATCCCCCTATTTAAGAATGTGAATAATATGTTAAGAGGCCTATATTTATCTAAAAAACGTATGGCCCCACTATTGGTGTCTTTTACTCTATCCACTATAGGAGATTCTATGTAAAGTGGCTATTTTCCTTTGTTGAGTATATTGATTGGTTGTTCCTATTCCAATTTTTATTTAATCATAGGTGGATTAGGTTATTGTACCATATTGGATGACTATGACTATGAGAGATCTAAATCCAAATCTATATCAACTAGTTCCAACCTTTTCTCTAATCCTATAGTTGTGTAGCATAGATGTCTGAATGATTTGTATGTCTCATATAAAAATTTCTCCTTAAGAGGAAGAATGAGGCTGATTTGGATGTATCATATAAAAATTTCTCCTTAATAGGAAGAATGAGGCCTCTATAAAAATATAAAGTACCTATAAATTATTTAGTTAGTAAATCAATTGATGCATACATGTTTTGAATCTTAGAATGTATTCATTTAATCTTTATGACCAACCCTGGTGTAGTGAAGTCAACCTCCCATATGTGACTCGAGGTCCCTTTTTATAAATATAATGAATGAGAAATACCTTTTCTAACTCATCATATGGGTATAGTGAACCACTAGGGAGTGAATGATGAATCCAATACACTGCTCAAACCTCTAGAGTCCTAGGAAATTAACTTAAATGGAAAACTGCTAGTGACATATGCCATAGCTTTCCTGTAAGATTTGAGATGCAAGTATGGATCTCCATGGACATCAAACTTTGGAAATGATAGCATTTATAACTTTGAAGGCAATGTTTCATTGGAAATTCTGTGTGGGATAGGACTTTTTTGGATGGCATTATAATCCTCCCATGAGTGATATGCTTTACTTTCTAGTGTGATATGGTGTAATTTTTTTTATAAAACACCCACAACATACATCAAGGAGATTACCTCTTATGAAGGTATATTAACATCAAAAATAGGTTCATTTAATTCATGAATCTGTTTATTAATTTTGGCCATTGGTACACTACATTGGGGACCTTTGGTTTTGTTCACCATAACCTTTAGAAGGGTGATAGCTTGGCCCTAGTGAGAGGGAAATGGGCTATCAACCTCGTGAAGGTTTGGATGAGAAATGGGTTCTACTATAGTAAGGGTGTTGAGGGAAATTCATTGGTATCTCTTATTTTGTTAATTTTAAAAGAAATATCACATGATAATGGACTAGAAGATATGTTATTATCATGTGAATGTAAATTGTGTAAACTATAAACATAATTATAAGTTCATTTGTGTTTATCTATAGGCATATTATCATTTGAAATAGAATTTTATAAGTAATCAATTTAAACATGAGATATGGGTGAATTAGGGAGAGAACTAGAAGGACTAAACTCAATTTCTTCTTTACCAAAAACATATTAATCATCATTATTCCAAGGTTCACCAAAATTAGAGTTTAATTTACTTGTAGAGGTATGATTAGAAGAATTTTAATTCACATGGTCACTAAGAAAGAGAGAGTAGAATATATATATATATATATATATATATATATATATATATATATATATTTACTACTATGCAATATATCATCATTTGTAGGTGCAATGCAATGCATGTATTCACTAGCCATGAGTGAAATGCATGTATGACCATTATTTTTAATCTTTGAGTCAAGGGTAGAAGTAGAAACAATATTTTAATTTGGCACATTATGAAATTTAAGATAAGAGTTTGAGATATTTGAAGTATCTACATTTTGCACATAATTATTGTGGTGAGATTATAATGTGATAAAATAATATCATCTAATTTAGTTTGTGCATTGGTAGAAGGTGAAATATCATTATACATGATTGTTGAAAATGAATTGAGAAGGGTAAATAATGTGTATTTTGATTTTATATGCTAGGAATATCATGTATAATGTTACTTGAACCATGCAAAGGTAAATTGATTTTATTGTTCTTATATTTCTTTAATTTGAATAAATATATTTTCTTTCGACCTTATATTGTTAGTTTGATTTTGAGAAGTAGGAGAAGAGATAGGAGAAAGAGAAGAAGATGCATCCATTCTATCCTCATTAATACTTTCATTATCATGCTCATAGTAATCATCACATTCATCATTACAATAATAATAATCATCATAATTATAAATGAAATCATGCTCATTATCATTTGCTTGTGTGAAATATTAAAAATTTATCCATTCATTTGTATAATTATGTGAAAAGTTTAAAAATTGATCAAATGGGTGAGGGGAAAGAGGCTTCTCAGATGTCATTTTAAACTTGCCAAAGAATATAATGTAAACAATAAATAAAAAGCACACAATCAGTATAATGTAATTTAACATAGGTATATGTGAAAATATGGGACATATTCAACCCAATGTATAGAAATAAATCAAAATTTTATTTGAAACCCTAAAGGTTAGTGTTTGGATGTATAGGGACATAATATGTGGATCTAGGGTTTTGGAGGGTTTGTTGGAAAAATTTAAATTGTATTAAATTAATTAAACCCTAATAGAGGACTGATTTAGATCAGTTAGGTTGTGTAAAAATTAAGAAAAATCAAAAATTTTAAAACCCTAATTTACTACACAAAAATGAAGAAGGTAAAACCTAAGATGAAACTGGGGTTTTTAAGTAATATTCGAAGTAAGTCGGGTTCACCAAATGATTTAACTTTTTAAGGTTTTATGGAGTTTAAGCCCTAGGTTGTTAAAGAGGAAGAATATAGCCACTAATTTTTAATAGAATTAACCTAGTTTAATCTTTCTAAAAATAGTAATAAATTATGTAAACAAGTACTTTGATAGAAATTGATTGAGATGGGAGATTTGGAGGCTATAAACTAGGACAAATCTGATTTTAGTGTCATAGATAAGATCTAGGTGTCAAAAAACTTCTTGGATAGTATCTCTCTAGCTAGATAATAGTGATAATGGCACTAATTCTCTCTTCCCAAATGATTTATGGGTTTTTTAGATCAGGTCCTATTCCCACTTTGGTCTAAATTTCAAGTTTGTGCAATCATTACTTTTCCATGTAGCTCTATTTTACTTAAAAAAATCTAGATTTTTATGCTTGTAAGGGTTTAAATGGTCACCAAGAGAAAAAAGGGTTAGTGGGTCTGATGTTTTGGACATGTTATCCACACCCTTGTATGGGAATGCTACCTACATACCAATACTCTAATGAAGGATAAATCACAATGTAGTTTCTCTCACCTAAGTGCTTGGTGCAAGTGAAAGTGAATGCTAGTATGAGTGTGTTTGAGATTGGAAATATAATTAATCTAAACTTATATATGTTTTAGATGGATATATGTAGAAGTAGTGAATAATAGGGATTGATAAATTTGATTACATAACTTGTTCTGAGTTAATTTGTGTTATTTGTATCTGATTTTCATCTAGTAGATAAAGGGCTAAAATTCATGTATATGTACTATTATAGTGATTATGTGGGTCTTAAAATATGTCTAGGATAAACCTAGGTATTTTATTATTTAAATATATATCCGTTGGATACAAAAGGTAGGAACAGACAATAATGCCCAAACTGGGACACTAGTGCCATTGGTGCTATTGTACAATTATGGCACTAGTGTCCAAGTAGTATAACCTAAGAATAGGGGACAAGATTCTATGATAAGGGTATGATATTGAGTTAGGTATGTTTAGGGATGTATGTGGCTTACACTAATTCTAGATAAGTGTCTAAAGAGGCCCTAGGATAGGTCTAGGGATAAGCTGTGGATGGGTGGTATCAATTAACACTCTTAGGACTCAAGTAACATTTTTAGGTGACTATATTAAGCATTAATTTAGGGTTAAAACATAAAAATGTGTCTCATTAGATAGATAAAAAATATTTAAAAAATAAATCCTCAAAAAATATTTAACAAAATCTAAAAATTTTGAAAAAATATTGATGCATTGCATCTTTGTATTTATAAACTAGAAGACATTTATTTTATTAAATTTTAGCAAGGTATTGAAATATTTGAAAAATTCACTTGATATAATTATAAATGACCTTAGGTATTAATATAATTATCATGTTACTTTTTTTTATATGTTTGAGACTGAATATAGGTGGAAAAAAGGCTAGAAACTAGATCAAAAGTCATTCAGATCAAGAACTAGGTATTAGAATACATCTAGACAAAATTATTAGTCTTTGGATGATATTAAAAAACTTTAGCATATATTATTTATTATATTTTTTTTCATGTATAATTAATCTCTATTTCAATACATGCCATTTCAATAATTTTAATTCATTTTTATATGTTATCAATGGATAATAGTGTGCGCAACATCCATAACCTTGTCTACTCTTTAAAATCCTAGGTCCACTTTTGACATTAGGTTCAGGCCTATAAAAAGATAAAATGGTGGGTTAATATTACCTCAACTACTCCTAAATCAATGATTTATTACTTCTTATATATCTAATGCTCCAAATAGGGATGCCAAAATGGATTAGTTCTCCCCATTAAGTGTATGTAATTATTAATTATCCTTTAATGAATCAACCCTATGATGTAGCATATTACACTTGAAAATTTAAAAAATTGTCATGGATTAAGGTGTTTTAAACTTATATAGGACCAAGTTATTATGACTAATTGATAAATTATAAATAACAGGACAATCCTTTTAAATGTACATGTTTTTTCTTGAGTGATAGATCCTTGCTATATGAGTGATAGATAAGGAATTGTCTTAGAACTATTATGTATTTATAATGGACCATTTGAATATTTTATCATGTCACTAACATGAAACACATAAATACTAACCCATAAATATGGTTTTAATTTGGAAAATGATAGTTGGTTTCCATCAGATGAGTCCATTATATTTGGATGCCTACATAATTCTATAGGCATCTAAGACTGACAGATTAGTCCAAAGGCAATAAAAATTATCTAATGATTTGGAGATGTATGAATATTATTTTTAATGGGTTAGATAAATAGTATGGATTTATTATAGGCAAGTAATATAAAACCATCAAAGTCAAATCCACATGAATCATGTGTATGCAAGAGTGTAAGAGCCATATTTGTTCACACAAGTCATGTAAGATGAAATTAAGTCAATACTAAAATTTTGAAGTGTATAATGCCATATATTATTGTCTATACATGGATAATGGTGTAATGACCATAATTTAAAGGATTTATATTATAGTGTTGACCCTTGAAGTGTTTATTCTAAATGTTCCACCAAAATTTATCACCAACATAAAATGCATGAGGTGTGTGATGTGTGTCATGGTTATCCTTGTACTTCTATTATGAATGCAAGATAGTATGTTGAACCTAATAATGAATTGAGTGTATGTGTTTTATAAAATTATATGATTTTTATGCCTTTATTTCCTCTATGGGTGACTCATTATTGGCTATTTTGTAATAGGAGATGTTTAGGGGTGCCATAGGCTGGAACCCAAGACATGATTATAATGGACTATGACTCATAGAGATATGAATATGTATGTTTTATGTAGATTATATTTTCATACCAAGTGCAAGCATGTATATGGTTGTACATTCATATGATATGAACAATTATATGGTTGAAAATTTTCATCTGCCACTCTTTCTATGGATGAAATGTCATCGATTGACTCAACTACATCCAATAAATTCACACTCTATTTTTCCAAAAATGACTAATAAATAATAGGTTTAAATAAAATACAATGGATGTAGGGAGTCTAAATTAAACCCATATATGGAAAAATAAATCTTGTGTAATGCCAACTATAATGATGCCTTTCTTGTAATCAACCATGATATTCATCTTTGAAATCCTATCCAGTAAAATGAGCACAATGTAATTATAGTGTTTTATCATAGGAAATATAGTCATACATGGTATGGATGAAACCAATAGAGGTGTGTAAATTCATAGCTTCATATTCAATTAATTTGCTATGAAATAAAGAATACAGACCCTATCTAACACTCCATAGATGTGAACTCATGTGGCTAGTAGAAGTGTGACTATAATGTGTCTATAGAGTATTTTTTTAATTATCATGGATTGGATCAATGCCTTTACATATTGAAACTATTTGATGATATTATAGTACTATGCTCCATTAAGAACACAAAAATGTCCAAACTTGTATATAATATTTTTGGATAAGTAGAATACTCAGACCTTTTCACTAGTTATGAGGGAAGTGTTGGCATTTTATAAGTTCTTATTAGATGAGTATAAGGATACATAATCTAAAAAGTTGAGGTCACACAAGTGTAATAATTTGATGATCATGTGAGCCATAAATTGGCAAATTTAATCTTATATCTTGTTATATTTTTCCTTTTTATGCTTTATCATGAGATGGAACTATTGGAGGTAAGTCATCCATTTCATATGTTTTGAATTATATAGCATGATATGAATTTGTATGAATTTAAATGGATTATGATTAAAATGATTAAGCTTATCCTTACCTAAAATTTAGTGATACAATTTCTTGAATGGTTGAAAAATAGAATACAATTATATTTATAGCTGGAGTATTCTTGAACCATATCATTAAATGTATATAAGTGTTATGCAACATGGTTTCCATACTACACGACTATTGTGTTGAGAACATAGTCAAGTCCATCACTGTTAATTTAAAATTAATGCATAAGGTTGGGCATTACAAGATGATTCAACCTTTTTGGGTTTTTCTATGAAAATCATGTGTTTAGATTAAAGGGATAAGAAATCTAAATTAGTTAAATAAATTAAAATAATTAAGCACTAATTTCTTATAAACTTTCACTTTTTTTGACCTTATAAAAATAGCAATGAATAGTCTTTAATAGATACTTATCTAAAAGGTGATCGTTGTGGATGATCTAGGTTCTAAAAACTAAGGTTTGAATAGTTCTATGTGTTGTCAACAAGATTATGGTGTTTGTTTGCTCACTGGACAATAGTGCCACATATGGATAGTATCTTCATGATTATGTATTGTCCTTAATATGGTGATAATGGCCACTTTGTGGGATTGTTCTTATTTTTTGGGAGTACCTGTGCCTATGTTTTTAGGTCTTTTTCTTGTATGAACAAAACCTAGAGATCTATGTTGTGCCTAGAAAACTTGATTTAATGTGTAAATATTAATCCTCTGTGAAATTATGGAATGAGAAATAATTATGTGTTCATTAGTATAATAGGATAAACATCCTCAACACCCCACTATGAAGAGATTTTCCTACATACCAATACTCTCAGGAGGGATCAAGACTGATGTAGTTCTCCCACCTAGTGCTTGATGCAAGTGCAAGTGAATGATAAAATGAGAGTGGACTTGGATTCCTTGAATGTGATTGAGATCTAAAATCTTTGAAAACTAGTATTAGGGATGATGTAAATGGTAGTATGTAGAATTAGGGCATAATAGGGATAAAATACCTTAATTTTGATCAATTGGTCTTTGATTTGAATGTGCTTTTGCATCTATTCCCCCATCTAGTGAATAGAGGTCAATTAGACTTGTATTTATAGAGTTATATTGCTTATGAAAATAATAAATATGCTTAATCCAACCTTAGAATAGGTACATGTTTGGAAAAGTATCCATTGGGAAGAGATAGGGATAAGGACAGTAGTACTCAATCAGGGACACTAGCGCTATGTGGCTATAGTGTCCCAAATGTGGTGCTAATGTCCACTTGGCATATTGTTAACAAATTGGATTAGGATCTGAGAGGATAATAATGGGACTATGTTTTGACTCACTTTAGGTGATTACGATCTAATCAATCACTAGAAAAGTAAGTCTAAGGCTATATGATAGGTCTAGGGCTAAACTAGGAATAGGGTAACTCGAGAGACACTCTTAACATCCAATTAGCATTTTTAGGTGATTACACAAGAATAATAATTTCATAGAACCATTTCTTGAGAGCCCAAAAATATCACTATTGAATAGGTGTCCAAGTGAATTTTTCTTTAGGGTTCATGATATAATTGAGAGGCCATGTAATGTCTATGAACTTAAGAAAACACTTGTATTAGAAGTTGGCAAGTCTAGTAAAAATCCAAGTTTATGAAATTGCATGGAGTATACCAATATTGGATCACCTTAACCTTATATGGGTTTATAAGTATATCGATGTGGTTGATAATGTGTCTTATTCATTAGATGCTTACAATGTTGAATGAACACCTATATATGTTGGCTTGAAAAATGTGCTTGTGTAGTGTCTAGGATGTGAAATACATGATTCAAATGATCATCTAAAGTATTGATGTAGATGAGAATGTCATCCAAGTACATAATGGTGAATAATTTTTAAAATAACCAAAGTATTTCATCCATTAGGAAAATGAATGTTGTTAACACATTGGTCAAGCCAATAGTCATGACCACCCATTCATGCAATACTTACCATTTATTTATTTTTATCTTCCAAATGTCTTTAATATGGATTGAAAGCTAGTGGTAACCTAACTTCAGGTAAATCTTGGTGAAGTAATGAGTATCTTGGAGCTAGTTCAAAAGGTCCTCAATGTGTATAGTGGGTATTGATTCTTCATTATGATATTCTTTATTACCTGATAGTTGATGCAAAGGTACCAAACACCATCTTAATTTGGTAAAAGGATGATATAAAGACCACAAAGTGAAGGGCTATTAATTATCTTACCCTAATCAAAGAGTTATTATATTTTTCACCAAAATTCATCATGAATACCATTATTTCTAAAAAACTAATGAAAAACTAATTAAGAAAGTGATTATGTGCCACAAAAATACCCCCAACAAGATATATAAGTATATTTATACTAATAAGTGAGTAAAATCGACTAAAAGTATTAATAAACCTACAGAATATTCAAGAACACATGCTGTACATGATGCTTACAATATTTTTAAATATTTTTGATAACCTATGCATAAAATTTAAAATTATTTATGAGAAATATTGAAAATTATTTTATATAATGATTATAGTTTGAGAATTATTAAAAAAATTATTTTTGACTATTAGGATGAAAGCATGTTTTTAAGGATAGCTACAACCTGTGTTATTTTCCAAATGAAGCAATGTTGTTTCAAAGCACTTTCTAGGTTAAAAAAGCCTTTGAACCATGATCAAATGAGCAAGTACTATTTTTTCCTAAGTGAAGATGGTTATTTTAGCCTAGACTCTAGGAGCTAAGCCATATTGTATGACCCCTATTTTGAGGTGAGTTATGAAGCATGTGAAATAAATTATCTCAAAATAAAAAGTTATATGAAAAACTATTATAGAAGAGATTGAAACCTTGAGTAATAATGAGAACATTGGAGATCATGGCATGGTTTTTATAATCTAAGAAAAATATAAATGTATGATACATGTACAACTAAGCATACACAATTTCATGTCTAGATATATTTACCACTTATGAATGTAATGAAAAATGATCATATATTGGGTAATTGAAATTGATATATAACAAATTAGAGGAGATACCTGATATCCAAGATTACATTGAAAACCTTAGAAGATGCATGATATTCATCATGGAATCACAAATTGGGCATATAATAACAAACATGAGCTATGGCCATGACACATACACAAAGATCACATGCAATAGCACACAAAACATGAAAGAATTCCAAGGGTTTACATATAAGGGACATGTTCAAATGTAACTCACACACATAAAATCATGCAATAAGGTTTAGATATATAAACAAGGACATGTTGAAATGTCCACAATCCATAAGAAATAAATACACATAAAACATGATAAACATGAATGAATAAGTGAATCTGATCTACATAATAAATTAGTAACATAGATATATTAAATAACTAAAGTATGCAATAAAACATCAAGATGAAATTTATTGATCAATAAATATATATTTTGCATAATGAAATGTATTTTGTATAAACAAAATGGATAGTCATAGAATGCTATAATATTTGTAAAAGGATTCCCCTAGTGAACTTGTTGAAGTGTAAACAAGTTGTAGAAGGCCTATGACTAGTGTGGATCTAAGAAAGTAGAGCATGTGTTAATTGGGACAAGTCTGACATAATCATACAAGGGAGTATTACATGATTGTCTAAAAAAGAATGGTTTTGTCTATGTGAATTTTTTAGGTCTAGGAAAGTATTACCACTTGTAACTACATCTAGAATTGACAACATGTATATTCAACAACTAACTCATGTACACTTGTGAAATATATTTTTTAATATAAAACTAGATTTAGATAATTAATGCATATATTAAGGCGCAAATCAGTTGATGTAAATAAACTACACATTCATGCACATGCTATTTTTTTAAATTATTCCATTTTTCTATTTTTTAATATATAAAACTAAAAAAATTAACATACTAACTAGTGAATCCCACAAATGTATCATAATCAATAGGTAATGTATCTATAATAAGAAGGGTTGCCTCTCGTGAATGGAAAGTATCAATCCACTATGAAGTAACTAGTTTCAACTTAGAATCTAAAAACTGATCTGACCTTGTAGCATGAGTGCCATTGTCATTATGAGAATATTTAGTAAACTATGTATGCAGTTTAGCTTGGTGAAATCTAGGACTCTTTGGAACCCATTATGGAGTGTGTAAACTATGTGCTGGTTTTCTTTATGGAACACTATTTGTGCCTTACAATACCAATCTAGGATGCTTTAGAGTAGAGAGTGGATTTTTTTTAAAAATAAAAGAGGGGTAAAAACTTTATTAAAACCAAGAATACCAAAGTACAGAACAACCTAAGGCCAACGCCTCAAGAATCAACAAAACCACAAAAAACCACAAGGACAATACAATTATGCTCCAATACCACTCTCATCCTCCACAATAACCCTTTCCAAATTTTGGCGAAGGGTGTAGGGCATCTGCTCCCACCCATCAAACTTCTAACCTTCAAATTCTTTTGATCCCCATCTTGCCAGGCAATCGGCCACCCTGTTCTATTCCCTAGGAATATGGGCAAAAATCATAGAATCCATACAAGAAATAACCTAAAGAATCAGCTGAACAGCTACCAACACACATCAGAGGTCTTCTTCTCAAGAAGAAAATTGACCAAAACTTGAGAATCAACCTCACAGATCACTTTCCTCCATCCTAAATCATAAGCTCTCCTTAAAACATGTAAATTCACACAACCTTCCATTTGGTTAACTATGTGCACTCCTTTGTTAACTACAAAAATCAAAACCATGGAACCAGTAGAATCCCTGCTAAGCCTGCCAATCCCAACCGAGCCTAGATTCTCATAGGATGACCTGTCTGTATTAAGTTTCAAAAAACTAGCAGGACGTGGTGTCCATTTCCCCATCCTTTACACTCTTTGTTTCCCCTATCTACCTCTCTTGACACATGCTGAGATCAGAGAAATACCCTGAACGCCCAACCTCTTTGCAATCTTAGCATCACTCTTAGCCAGTGGTAGGGTAATCTCACTCTTAAACCCAATGGTTTCTTGGACCATGTCCAATATTATAATCCATACTTGCTCAACTCCCAAATTTTCTCCTCAAAAAATCTTGCAATTTATTTCAAGCCAAACTTGCCATGAAATGAAAATAGGACCAGCATACCAGACCTCATGTAAAAAAGAAGCTGGTGAGGGTGGTCTACCCAATCTCACCCAAAAATCAGCCAGGGAGGATGCATGAACGCATTGGCATTTCCATGCTTCTAACCAAAAGTGCCATAATTGTGTTGAGAAAGGGCATCAAAAGAATAAATGTTGAGAATCCTCCTCCTTGCTGCTACATAAGGCACACCTCGAAGGGCCAACAAATCCTCTCCTCTGGATATTATCCCACGTCAAACATTTATTCCAAGCCAAGGTCTAGGAGAAATACTTACACTTCAGCCAAGAGAAACTATTTCAGACTTTTTTCCACCAAGAAACTTCCCTCCCATCATCTGTTTGCTGAGAGATCAATGCTTGGTACCCTAAAGACACCGTGTATGATCCCTTTGGATTGGGGGCCTGCACCAGAACATCCCTTTCCAAAAGGGCACTAAAACTGTATCCAACAAGAATGGAATGGAGTTCAGCACACTCCTCTTCCAATCCCATAATTGGCCATTCCTCTGGTGTTTTCCACCTCGCTATCATCACCTGCCCCTGACGGGAAAACTCTTTGAAATCACCCACCCTCGACCAGCCAACTTCACCAAATCTTTGTGCTAAAATATTTAATTAAGGATATTGATTTACTAATGGTGGAAAACCATCCTAGGAGTCTTGCCAAAATTGTGCCTCCATCCCATCTTTGCATATCCAAAATAAAGCACACTTAATGAGTCTAGCCCCTTTCTAGAGTGTAGACCAAATCACTGACCCCTTCCCAATCAAACTATGCCACAGAGTATCATTCTGAGGAACCCCTACCAAGTACTTGTGGGATAAGATTCTAGCCCACAGCTAGTTAGGTTCAACACACCATCTCCAATACAGTTTCACAACCAAAGCCATACCAGAGAGTAATGACTATCTTAATCCAAGACCTACCAGCCTTTTTGGACTACAAACTATCTCCCATTTAATGAGACTCCATTTATTCACTGCTAAATTGCTAGCCCAAAGAAATTGCCTTGCTAAGGAATCAAGTTCTCTCACAAAACACACTGACACTACCTGAACCATACACTTGTATATGGGGAGCGCCTACACAACCGATTGAAGCAGTTGCACTTGACTAGCAAAGGACAACCATCGATGAGTCCAATGATTAACCTTAGCATGAAACTTGTCCAGAAGGCCCTGGCACATCTCCCTAGACTATCTCCTAGTCTAGATGGGAATGCCAAGGTAGAGCAGGGGAAGACTCCCAATTTGGAACCTAAATAAATTAGCAATTCTCCATTAAATTACAAGAGGGGTGTTGAAGAAATAAATTGAAGACTTACCCTCATTAATTAGCTATCTTGACGCCTCAAGATAAACATCCAAATCTCTACACATATTAGATGCCTCTCTCATAGTTGCCATGCCCATCAAAGATGTATCATCCACAAACTGAAGGTGAGAGAGTGCCAGGAGACCTCCACCCCACTACCAGCCCTGAATATGTCCCCCTTCCACATTCCTTTTGATCAACCGTCCCAGCCCTTCTACCAGAAGAAGAAACAGATAAGGGGAGAGGGGGTCACCTTACTGTAGACCTTGAGAGGCTCCAAATAAATTAGGATGCTCCCCATTAATCAGAACTAAGAAGGAGGTCAAATTCATATAGCTCATATACCAGCAAATCCAGTCCTCACAAAATCCAAAAGCACTCAAAACCTTGTTAAGGAAGGACCACTGGACTCTGTCATAAGCTTTACTCATATCCAGCTTAATGAACATGGCCTTCTCTTTAGTAGAGAGTGTATTTTTATAGTCTATGAAAAACTTTGATTAAATTTATTTTCAAGTATAGGCTACATTTTCAAGTTTTCCTTTTGTTTTCAAATTATTTGAGTAGGTTAAAACTTTATAGGTTGCTTAACTAAAATCTTTTGTGTAGGAACATTAACACTAGGTTGTAGGGGTATTTATATGAAATACCATGAACTGTGACAACATCGTTAATAAATAAATTTCAAAATTTTGTGTACTTAATAAGGTATTTCATGAAGATATTGAATCTAAGGGTATCCAAACAACTCATTTTCCACATGTGCCAAATCAAGCTATAGTAGTAGTGTGATATCACTAATAGAACTATGAACACGACCATTAAATTCATTTATTATTATTGTTTTAGGATGTGTGTCCTTATCTTTGTGTCAAATATAAGAGAGAAGTATGATTTTGCACATATTCACACTAGAACCATTATAAACGATGCCACTCTTTATAGGTTGATGATCAATGTAAGCTCGAATGAATAAAGAGTGTAAGTTAGAATCATCATAAACTATCTCATGATCTTCAAATATGATTAGTGGTCTAGATGGTACCAAAACATAATATGTACCAATGATACCATTTAAAGGATGTTGGGCCTTTTTATGAGGATAATAAGAATTTTTTAGAGTGTGTACATTGTATGTGTAATGCACTTTTGATTTGTCTCTTATTTCTTATCTTATATGATTAGAGAAAATATCATTGAATATATTCATTATTATACTCTATATTGGTTGTGTTTTTGTAATGGTGTTATATGTACCCACATTGGGGATGTTCTTATCCATCAAATCCTTAATCTTATGTCTCAAATTGAAGCATTTGTTAGTAATATGGCCTTGTTCTCTATGAAATCCAAAAAAAAAAATCATGATCAAATCCTTTTGGAATAGGATTACTCAAATAACCTATTTAATGGGAGGTGGTAATATGAGGTTGCATTCCAATAACTTTTGTAACACTTTTTAGGTATCTTTTGGCATGTTGGTAAATTATATCTTTAGAGAAGCTGATAATATAATATGTGGAGTAGGTTCTGAAACTATATTCACTATTTTCTTTAGATCATTATTATTTTCACTTAGTCTCACATTGTATGGTGGCTTACTCATATTGTATGCATGAGAAGTATAAACTAGGTTGGTTACAAACATTATACTATTCATTGCCAAAAAACTTAATCTCTCTTTCCTTAATCATTTAACATAAATATGTGAATGATAGAAACTCATTAAGCATAATAGATTCATGTAGAGGTGGAAACAAGCTCTCTTTGATTATGTATTGCAATTCCTTATTTTCCATAACATTCATCATATTGGATAACATGTTCTTATACTGTAATACATATTATGCAATATAATCCTTTGATTCTTTTTTAAATTAAGAAATATGAACATATGAAATATTTTCATTTATATTGATTGAGAAATGTACAAGGAAATATGCTAATGGATTGAATGCATGAACTAACTTATGTGGTAAAATTTAAAACCATATTAGATCATATTCTTATAAAGTTTTGGGAAATAACTTAGTCAACATCCTATCATTGGATTCATAATCCAAATATGTTTCATGGAATACTCTCAAGAGTTGCTTAGGATCACCCTTTCCATCATACTATATAATCTTTAGTACCCAAAAATAAGTTGTTAAATGATATGTTGATCCAATAGAGTTTGTAATCAAGTCTTTGAATCAAGTGCTTGATTAATTTTCAAATGAATTTGTTCCATTTATAACACCTTAGTTTTCAGAGCTAAAAAAATTTGCATAATGGTTTTTGCATCAATAAAAGAGTGTGTGCTAACTAAATGTGGTGCCTCAGATGACTGAGTTTTAATTAGCATATTACCATCTAGAAACCCTTGGGTTTTCCCCATAATACCAAGAAAGGGAAGGAACCCATAGCAGTTAAATTCTTAGAGGACTAGCCTTGAAATTCTTTCTTGATTTCTTTTCTTGATTAGTTTTACCTATAACACAATTTTTTTAGTTTTTATTCATTACTTACTATGTAATCATGAATAGTCATATATTTCATATATTGAATATTTAAAATAGACCATTTTGATTTTATTTTATCCATGCCATCAAATATATTAATGGATTCTACCATTAGGTTATTATTAGCCAAAATATGAAAATGTTTAACTTGGGTTCAACTTAGTCTAGCACATTATCTAAGCTAGGTAGAAACATATTTCTTATATTGAATAAAATATGAAATAAAAAATTGAAAGATTTTTGTTAGAAAATAATTTATCAAATATTTGATTCCTAATATAATAATTGGAAACAAAAAAGGATGGAAATAAACCCTATAAAAATTTATGGTTAGGGTTTCACAACATTCAATCAATAGATAAGTTCACCAATATGCTTTATTGAAATTAAGGAATTAAAACAACTATTAATCCAATTATGACAAACTTCTGAGTAAAATCATAATGAATAAAAAATGAAATAAATCAAACAATACTTATTTGGAAATTACTCATTATATAAAGATGATAACAACATTAGGATCATCTACATAAAAGTAAAGGAATAATGTTTATAACCATGGAATTGAGCTTAAGGTAAGTGTGTATGAGTGGTCATGAGTGCATTTTTAAGCATTAAAATTTTAATTTTATTGAATACACCCCCATTTTATTACATTAATACAACAAAGAAAAAGTAATAGAGTAAAATAAAGGGAGTTATACCTAAGCTTACCTGTGTTGAGTAGGCTTAGATGTAAATCACATATTAAACTAGGATTCATGAAATACTGAAATGAAACGTGTATAAATCATAACTTAGGAGGAAATATAAAAGAAGAGACAAGAAATTGATAGATAAAATAACAAGGAATGAATATAAATTTTCATGTATGTGAACATTTGTGTTTTCTAGTATAGAACTAGTTACCAAAAAGGGTAAGACCCTTAGAAATTTTCTTCTTTAATTGAAAAACCTGGATTGGATTGTGCATGAACCAATCCTCACTGGTAGGATAATTTTATTAATTAATAAATATGTTTTTGGCTCCATCATCACACAACTCAAGGTAGTAAATTAGTTTGGAATCCCAATATTATTTCAAATAGATCATTATTGTGCAAAAACTAATGTAAAATTGGTGAAAAAATAACATGATCTAAGTCCAGAGCATACTTCATAGATAATTACTTGAACTTACATTATTTTTTTGGGTGAAAACTATGTAATAAAATGATCATGTTTTATGTGCATGAATTTAATTTAATATCCAAGTCTATTGATTTTGATAACTCAGTAAAATCAAATAAATTTTTGAGTAAACTTGAATAATATTATGGACCACATCACACATGATACCTCCAATTTGAGTAATAAATATATTATAACTTACTCATACATCTTAAAATTATTTTTGAGCAATACTTAAAATTGTTCTTGTATACTGAGTATAGTTCCAATAATTTGAAAACATTATTTTTTTTAATTCTTGGGACCAAAGGGCATTGTTATGGATAACTATAACCTACAATATTGTCTAAATGGTGCATTGTTTTCTAAAATTTATTTATAGGTAATAACTAATTATAAACCATGATCAATTAAGTAATTACTTTTTTTTTTTGTGCAAGTGTTTATTTCAGCTTAGTCTATAAGAAAAGACACTATTTTTATTTTACCTTAATTATGTGAATGGTGTTATAGAAAATATTTAAATCTAGAGTAATAGTGATAATATTGGAGATCATGGGATCATATTGAAAATGTTAAGAAAATAAAAATTTATGATACATATAGAACTAAGCATACATAATGTCATGTCTAGATAGATGTCATTAATTTTAAACACAACAAAAGAATGATCATATAATAATTACTTTAAAATGATATAGAAAAACTCAAAAGAGATGCATAATATCCATTATGACATCAAAAAATTAGGAATATGCATGATAACCATCATGGCATCACAAACTAAGGATACAATATCAAACAAGATTCAGGGTAATGACACATACAAAACTAGCACAAACAAGAACACATGACACACATAAAAAGATTGAGGGGATACATATAAGGGTAATTTTCAAATGTTACTTAGGCACATAGAAGAATACAATAAGGTTTATAGATGTAAATAAGGGCATGTTACAATGTCCACAATTTATAGCAAATAAATATAGATATATCATGAAACAAATAAGCAAAACATGATAAGCATGTATGAATAAGTAAAATTTAACTACATAAGCAATTGGTAATATATATATATATATATATATATATATATATATATATATATATATATATATATATATATATATATATATATTCATAAAATAAGGTATCTATTAAGACATCTATGTGAAATTAAGTGAGAAAATAAAAATATATTTTGTGCAATAAAATGTACTTTAGTATGGACAATAGGTATAGTCAAAGAATGATAAAATCTATTTAAAATATTTCCCCAGTGAACTTATTGAGATGTAACAAGTTGTATAAGTCTTGTGACTATTTTGGATATGAGAAATTAGAGCCTCTATTCATTAGGAAAAGTCTACTAGAATCCAACAAGAGTGTGGTACATGACTATCTAGGTTAGAGAGGTTTTGTTTATATTAATGTTTTGGGTCTGTGATAATATTACCAACTACAAATACATCTAGAAGTGACAACTGGTAGGTTCTATAGTTCAATAATGTACACTTGTGAATATTTTTTAATATAAAACTAGATTAATATAATTACTACATATATTGAAGCACAAATTGAGTGATGTAAATAAATTATGCATATAATGTATAAGTCATGATTTTTATAAATATTTTAATATGCTATAATTTTTAATTTATTTTTAAATATATGAAACATTATGTCTAAAATTTAAACAATGCATCTAATGGATTTGAATAATTGAACAATGGATATGGTGGAAGATTATCAACTTTTGGATATGAATCTTGTCCATTTCCCATTAATCATCATCATTTTGATCATCATGCCACTCATGCTCTATAAATTTAACTATATTTTTCATTTTTTTGAATCTTATGGAGGCATATACCATGTTTTTTATTATTTAGGAAGACTCAATTGTGGTTTTTAAAAAAATCAACTTTGATCCCTTGTTATCATTTCTGAATATGTGACTATCATCAGTGATATTATGAAGAATATAAACTTAAAAATTTCAAATGTGAATGTAAGATAGTTTTTTAATTTATAAATTTCACCTTCCATTTTGTGAAACCATTTTTGACCCCATGTGGCATGTATTTGCCTTCCTATTTTCATAACAAAAAACAACGTGTCAACAACTTTTGGACCACATGCAACTAATATTAAAATATGTCCTATTGAATATTAGAAATATGTAGCTTCGTAAAATTCATCTTGATCATGAACTATGTGAAAATTTAAGTGTACATATATTTGGATATGTGTCCTCATTAATTTTTACATTCTATCTATATTGATTCTCAATAAGAACCTCAATAGTCAAATGATTCCTTCTTGGATGCTTGTAATTTCTTCATATTTGACCTTGATCCTAAGTCTGAGAAAGATGTGGTATGATTTTCATAATTTTATTAGTTAATTTATCCTTATATTTATAAATTTTATATTTTAATGTTAAAAACATATTAGTATCATGCCCTATTATTTTGGGAAAATGATAAAAGGGTTTGTTGACAAATTTTGTCACCATTAGTCAAAGTTACTTATGTGCAAGTTTAAAAGAAGAATATATTCATAAATTTAAGTTTAAAAAAGGTATAAAAAATATTATACAACGTCATCAGGCCAAAAACATGCTCAATAGTAACTCATGAGTCTAAATTTTGACAAAGGATTCTTCTATTCCACTAACTAGCTACTTACAAACTAGTGAAGGCAATTTTCAAATGTTAATTTCATGAAGGAGAAGAAGATTTGATCAGAATTATATTAGGGTAATTTAGGAGCCAATATTAACTCAATATTAAATACATTTTTTGAGGTTATATAGATTAAATTTATAAACAATTGTTAAGAAGAAAAAGTCCTCTAAAACCCTTCTTAAAACCTAATGGCTTGGTTTTAGGCAATATGTTTGCATTTTTGAGTTATTTTTTTCAAAAAAAGTGGTGTTAGATATTATGGGGTATAAATTAACTTCCTATATTATCCTCAATCAATATTTAAATGCAAATGATAGATAAAAATAAAGGTACAAGGTTCAGGGTTTTAAGCAATCAAGACAGACAATTAGAAAAGTCATTTTTAGAGGTTTAAGTGTTTGTTTGAGTGTATCCAATGGTTGGAATGAAGAGAGGGTTTATTAAAGGTAATAATTAAAAAAAAAATAGTCTTTAATCTTCTTAAAACTCAATAAAATGGTAAAACTCAGACCTACAAGCATTCAAAAATGAGATTGTGCAAGCTAGGAAACAAAAAAAAAGTGTATATTTTGAGTTTTACTAAATGAAACATATTTAAATATTACATGGAAGTATTATTTGATGTATTTTAATGTTTAAATTTTGTTTAATATCCATAATATAATTTAGGAGAGAGAAAATGGTAAAACATAGGTTTGTTAATAAAGGAAATCAAGCTTTTTTCCACTATTTTACTCATAAATAGAGTCAGAAATGAGTGTTTCAGATCCTTCCAATGGAAAAAATTATTTTATAGTGTTTATAATTCATGTAAATATTTTAATACATTATAATTTAGTGAAAAAAAATCAAAATAGGCTCAATTTATTGAAAAAAATCTTTAGGTCACCCTGCGGGTGTAATTATATAAAATATGAAAATTGGTAACTTGAGTGTGGCTAATGACACCCAACCCATAGGTCCTTATTTATAGATCTCATGATTCTCATAGGCATCTTTTAAATAATTTAAAATCATCCATATCCTTTTAGATATTGATTCCACCTCTTCCAATTAGCATTTTTAGTGATGATTCCATCCCCCTGGGTCCCATTCCTTTAGGACTATAACACCCAAATTGGAATATAGCATGGGCCCTCTAGTGTCCATTTATGGAACTCTTTTCCAAGTCAATATTTACCTCCAATGGTTAGTTAATTCTAGTTCCTATCCCCTTTCTTGTTGGCCTAACATGAATACATTTAACCCATGACCAATATATCCTTATAAAAGCCGATTCAAAGTTCATTTAGAAGGGGTTGGTAATTATCACAAAGCAACCAAGAATAAAAAGAAAATCACTAAGACAATCTTCCCTATTCTCTACATATAGCTAGCCAATACTACTACAATCTTATTCAAATCTTTACACTAGTCCCTAACCACCTCAAGCACACCAGTTTTAGCATTTACATCTTCATACACACTATTTCACAAAGCACATTAAGTGGGAGAACTAAATATGGCTTGATCCCTCTTTAGAGTATTTGTATGTAGACAACATGCCCACACAAGGGGTGTGAATCCATGTTTAGTGAATATTACACACACTAACCCCCCTCTTTCTCAAAATTTTGTCAAATAATAATGGAGTCTAAGGTTTGAAGACTAAATCAGCTCTATAAGGAATTCCACGGACATCCAATAGTTGAAATTTCATAGGCAGACTTACAGAGACACATTGAACAAAAACAAAAAATCTCAAGTCTCATAGACAACAATGGTAGAAGAGGACTATAGCACTGGACCTTAAGGTGTCCTATTTTGGTGCTTCTATCCAATCATAAAATGAAGTCCAGATCTTGATTTGCAATAGTGTCCTAGTCCTGTACAGTGAATTTCAAATCCTACAACAAGCATCTAAATTAGTTTCCAACTAAGTCTTATTGTCTCTCCCTTATTAATATTTTTATAAAGATTCAAGATTATAGTCAAATTATACAAATTAGAAGCTTAATTATTGTATATTTATTTTCTAATTTTATTACTCAAGACCCTTAACTAAATTAGGAATAATACACTAATATTCTCAAAATTGTTAAATTGTTTAGTGAACCCGACTTACTTTGTTTATGCATAAAAACCCTAGAAACCCTAGGGTAAATTTCCTACTAATATTTCCTATATTTTTATAATTTTTCATCTACATAATAAAATCAGATATTAGCATTAAATTTTAAAATTTTGTAGTAATATTAAAATAATTTTATTTCAAACACTATTTGCCCATACTAAGTCCCAATATTTTCTCAATATTTTTTTGAATTTTTAATTGTAAATTTAAATAAAAAATTCACCTTAAATTTTAAAATTTCATAGTAATTTGAAAAAAATTATTTTCTATAAAACCCTAGTTATATACACGATGTCCTTTCAAATCAAGAATTTTTCACTAATTTTTTGATTTTTTTACTAGCATATTTAAATTAGAAATTTGCATCAAATTTTAAAATTCCTTAGTAATTTTAAAATAATTTCATTCAAAACCCTAGTTGCATGTAGTAGGTTTTATTTGCTTCTAGAGGTATCACCTTACACATTTATGAGCTTTTTATCCATTTTATGTATATCCCAGTTCCTTGTTTAGATTATATTTGTTTAATATTTTTTTTCATTATTCAAATTATTTTCCTTATGCCACCTAAGATCCTTGCATCTCTTCCTTCGAGATGACATGAAATACTTAGTGTCAACCCTCTTGAGTTCACCTAGATTCCTTCAACCCAACCATATACCATGGATAAACAACCAACTTAGATTCCTAATATAAATCCTACACATCCAAATTACACCAATTTCCATGAGGATAATTTCAAAAATGAGTAGTATAAGAATAAAAATGATGATACAAACACTAATGTTCATGATCCACCACATTAGACCCTTGATCAAATTCCACCTATTATTGATCATGAAGTCCTCAACAAAGATTTGATCCTACAAAGTTTTTGAGAAAGACTCAAAGACCAGCCTTGAGATCATACTCTTATTTTACAATCTATCATGGAAATCAAAAGGCTAAATAAGTTGAGTCTTCCATTCCTTTAGAGCAACTAATTACACATGACACTACAAGGAAAAATATGTCTCAATAACCCCCTATAACAGCCCAACCTTCCTCTGTGCCACTAGTTATAGCTAGTACATCTTTGTCTCTTGATGTGGCAACCCTGTGTAAGAGATAAAATATCTTTAATCCAAGGTGATACATCTTGAGAAAGATGCCTCTAGACCTATGTAGACTTTGGATTCTTTTGCTCTATTACATACACCATTGGCATGTCATATTGCTTCTACACTCTTACCACAAGGTTTTATTCAACCCAAACTCACTCTATATGATGGCAAGGGTGATCAATTGAGAGCTTTTCATGAGCATACTTGGATTATGTGTTAAATGAATGGATACTTACCAATCTATTTCCAAGGATTTTAAAGGATTATTATTTATAATGGTTCTATAGTCTACCAAATCAATCAGTCAATGCATTCAATCCTTTAGATGACATGTTCCTATCTCATTTTAGCATGAACATTGGTGATAAGGTTTCCTATGCCCAAGTTTCACAATAGAAACAAAAGTCAAATGATCATCTCACAGATTATGTTCTTTGATATAAGACTATCTTGGCTAAGATGACTAGCCCCATGGCTGATCAAGAGTTACAAGATCTCTTTAAACAAAGTCTTCTACCAGCTTTGCATGAATCATAATGTTTAAAAAGTTCTCTTCCTTTAGTGAATTATGTCACACACTAAATAAAGGGAAGTCAAACTCTTTTCAATAGGAAAACTAAAGTACATAAGTCTATCAGAAACAACAAACAAGAGTAATAATAAAGTCCCATACAAATTCAAGGTCAATGATAGCAAAGGTGAAAATCAACCAACAATCAATGCAACTTTAGATCCCCTCAATGTGTGCTTTTATGAACACATCCTCAATTAACCTTTAATAATCTACCAGTTCCTCCACGTAGATTTTTACAATAACTATTAGAATATAATATCATAATTCTCCCTCCTATTTAGGAAGTTAATCAAACAAATCCTCTTCCACAAGGATATGATCAACATGCATTTTATGAGTTTTACAAGGCACCATGCCATACAATAAATAGATGCATCAGTTTGAGACATAAGATATAAGACTTGATAGATGGAAACATTATTGACCTTGGCACTTCAGTCAAGCCTCCTCAAGAAAATCAAACACAAGATTAAGTTTTGAAAATATTCTTAGATCCTTTTCCACAACATTCTAAACAAGAGATAGGGGATACATTAGGTGTTCACCATGCATATCATGTACATACCCCACTAGATACATATAGGGCACCTTCAGTTAAGTTACATCCTTTAAGAAACATGATTCATGTATACAATTCTAGAGTTCCAACTAGACCTTCCATCTCCTCTTCAAAGAAGAAGATAGTTGAGGATGATTTGGATTATCATGCACTCTTTATCAAAGCTTACATTCATAATCATCTTATTCATAGTGTTCTCATAGATAATGGTTCCAGTGTGAACATGCACATTATGACATTATTGTTGCATTTAGGATATTCAGAGTAGGTTATTACCTTGATGAACATAGTTATTAGTGGATTCAGTGGGTGTATATAGAGTTCATTGGGTGATACTGTACTTCCTCTACATGTTGGTCCAACATATATGACCACATCATTTACTATTGTTCCCAGTGCAGGAGTTTTCGATATGTTACTTGGTTGAACATGGATTCAAAAAATTAAAGAAGTACCTTCTATAATTCATGGATGCATGAAATTCATTCATGCTAATCATGTTTTTATATTTGGTGGAGTTCCATTTGAGTTACCACTCCCCACTTTAGAGTCATCTTATAATTTGTAGTCACTAGTTTCAGTTCAGCTACCAGTTTTAGTTTCTCCACTAGTTTTAGTTCTTCTTCTAGTTTAGATTTAGACATATTTGAGGCCTCCATAGCCAATACAAAGAGTTTATACACTTCTATAAAGGTCTCTTTCAGAGTAACCACAATTTCAAAATTCTAAATATCTTTTAGCCATAGTATTCACATCGAGGGTAGTATCATTGAGGTCTCATGCCTCTACACATAGATAGCATGTTTAGAGAGCTTATCTTACTACCAAATGGGTCTATAAGATCCCTACAGTTGTATCCACTTCTTAGAGTCATAAAGGTACCCCATAGTCAACTTTTAATTTAGAGATTTTAGAGCATTTATAACATATATAGCTTTTAAATCCATAGTCTTAGCCCTTCTATTGTGCTTCATGATCATGCATGATCCCTTTCCTTGATACAAGACACCATGATAGGGAGTCTCCCATGAGACTCATTGGTTAGTATCATTCCTTCCCAACTTACTTGTACATAGTTTGTTTTTAATCTCTTGTACATAGTTTCTATTTGCTTGCTTGTACATAACTTAATTCATAATCTAAAAACATTCAAATATTTTAAAGTACAAAAACATTCCAATATTTCAAAATCCAAAAAAAATGTAAAATTTACAAATACAAAAATATTCAAATATTTAAAAATTCAAAAACATTTCGATGTATGCATCATCCATGCCTTACATTTATACTACTATGCTAGAGTTACATTTATTGTAGTATGTTATTGTTTGTTGAATTATCTACATTAACATGCTTCAATTGATATTATTTGCATGTGTATAATGACATCCAAATCCTTGATTTCTTCACTCTACCCATTA
Source organism: Torreya grandis (assembly GCA_037957365.1). Taxonomy (NCBI): domain Eukaryota; kingdom Viridiplantae; phylum Streptophyta; class Pinopsida; order Cupressales; family Taxaceae; genus Torreya; species Torreya grandis. Next base: position 753,927 of record JARHVA010005845.1, read on the forward strand.
AGGGGCATAATAATTCTACATTCGAGACATACATTGATATATGTACCCATTGAGGGCATCTTCTACATGACTACACCATCTAGGTTATGTCATTCCCACACCACATACTCTAGTTATCATGTTGATATATATTATTCACTAGCTCACACAGATTACTCTACTGACATTTCACTAGTATATAACACTTACGTATCTCTTAGTATATACCTAGTATTATACTATATGTCTTGCATACTTTCACTTCTTTTTTAATTAGTTAGATGTGATTGTATTTCCAGTATTTACTTGCTTTCATTTTTTTTTTTTTTGCATTTATAGATGTGATTATATTTCTTAGTTCCTATTTTATCTCATGTATGTGACTTAGGACATTTACCAATGTCCTTCACTTCTACTCTTGTGTGTGCCTTAGGACATTTGCCAATGTCCTTTGTTTGTATTCTTCTATGTGATTGTGGCTTTCATTCCAACCTTGATTATTTTAATTATATGTATATGTGGCATTTAAACATGCCTTGTGTGATTGATTTCTAGTTTGAGTGACATGTGCACATGTCCCTTATTTGCTTGGCCCCTTGGCCACTCTTGTATTCTTCTTGTTTCTTGCCTTGTGTGTTTGGTGCTTGTTTTCTTTTCAATTGTTTGTAATGCCATGATCCACATCATGTATTATTTTGATTTTTTGGATGCTATGATGGACATCATGATACATCCCTCCTTACAAACTAAAAACTAACTAGAATTTTAGTTTCAATTTAGTACATTACACATGATATTATATTATTATATATATCTAGGCATACCTTTGTTGATTTATCAATCCTGCATTACAAACTATGATATATCTTATCAATTATCATTATTATATCATGTATCTTTACAACATAACACACTTGTAGGGATCTTTATTCTGAGGAAAGTCATTACATGGTCTTCATTCTTACCCTCAGAAGAGGGGGAAACAAATAAGGAGTTTGTCACAGAGATCAAAGATCTTAATGGTCAGAAAAGTAGTTTTTAGAACACCCAAAATAGTAACCAGACTTCAAACTAGGAAAAATAAACTAGGCATATAGTGAAAATTAAAGAACATTAATTAGATTTAGCCTAAGACAATAGTGCCAAGATTGGACTATGACACTAGACCCTCTAGTGTCTTCTTTTGGTGCTCTTGTCCAAATAACAAAAAAATCAAGTTTTCTAGAAATAAGTAGAAAAGTAGGTTCAACTACAATTTTGCATATTCAAACCAATTTAGATATAATAGTTTTAGTATAGTTTTTCTTAGAGAATAAAAATATAAGGGAATAATGTGTGAAATGATGGCTCTCGGTTCCAATTTTAGATAGGGTAATTGGTATAACTTCTATATTAGAATCCATGTTTTAGACACCAGTGATTAGAGGTAATGTGCATGGCACATTTATCTTTTTTTTTTTGAGTTCAACACATTACCTAGGTATTCTCAATAGGTGCATGCCTTAATCCATCTATAGGTGGTTGGCATCATTTTAGAGTGGCTTTTATATAAGCCTAACATCCACATTTTCAGAATGGATTTCATATAAGTCTAGTGCCTAGTTTTAAAGTGATTTCATACAAGCTTAATCGCCACCTTTTAGAGTGGCCAAAAGTGGCCTAGTTTCTAGCATAAATTTAGTTATCCATGCCACATTATCATATTATAGAGTATTCATGGGCTTCAGGAGCCATCTTATACAACACATATTTCATACTAGTACTAATTCATAGCTTCACTTCATGGGGAAATGATGGAGCCAAAGGACTAGCTAGCCTTTGTATTCTTGAACCACCTACTCAGAGGGATTAGACACATAGTCAAAACATAAATTAGCACATGCATGATCACATAGCTTCACTTAGTGGGTGATGATGGAGCCAAAGGGATATCCTTGGCATTCTTGAGCCACTTTCAAGCAATTGAGCACTTAACTCTATTCATAATATTACTTTTGGTATAACATCATCTGACATTACTCAACATCACAATAAGTTTTGTATTGGTTTTCATACCTGATAAGGTGTATTCATTCCTTTCTCTTCCTCTCTTTCTTACCCAACTTTGTACCTTATTATTTTAGATATAGCATATCTAGTAAGAATTGATATACTCTTTGTTTTCCTTTGTATATTTATATTTTACAGCATACTCTCTCTATATACACCTAACATCATATAGCTTCATCATCTTTACCCTTGAAGGTAAGTTTAGGTATGCTTTCTATTTTTCCTTTATCCTAGTATTTTGCTTTGCTTCATACTAGCATAAAGGGGGGCAAATTTAGTCATATAAAATATGAAAATTGGTAACATGAGTGTGGATAATGACACCCAACCCATAGGTCCCTCTTAATTATTCTCATGACCCTCATAGACATCTTTTCGCTAATTTATAGTCATCTGTAGCCTTCTGGACAATGATTCCACATCCTCTAGGTAACATTTTTAGTGATGATTCCATCTCCCTGGGTCTCATTATTTTAGAACTATAGCACCTAACTTGGACCCTCTTGTTTCTATTTTTGGTGCTCCTATCCAAGTGCATTTTTACCTCTAATGGTCAGTTCCTTCTAGTTCTTTTCCCCCTTATTATTAGCCTAATGTGAATACATCTAACCCATTACCAATAGATCCCTATAAAAACCCATTCAAAGTTTATTTAGAAGGGCTTGGCAATTATCACAAAGTAGGCAAGAATATAAGAAAAACCACTAAGATAATCTTCCTTATTCTCTACATATATCCAACCAATACTACTACATGATTATTCAAATCCTTACACCAGTCTCTAGCCATCTCAAGCACACCTAGTTTTAGCATTTGCATATTCATACACACTATTTCACAAAGCACATCAAGTGGGAGAACTACATATGGCTTGATCCCTCTTTGGAGTATTGGTATGTACGCAACGTGCCCACACAAGAGGTGTGGATCCATGTTTATTACATATTACACATACTAACACCCTTATTTTCCAAATTTTTTTCAAAGCATAATGGATTCTAGGGTTTGAAGACTAAATCAGCTCTACAAGAAGTTCCATGAACATCCAATAGTCAAAATTTCATAGGCAAGCTCACATAGACAAAAAGAACAAATCCTAAAAAGCTCAAGTCTCTTAGACAATAGTGGTAGAAGAGGAATATATCACTAGAACCTAGGGTGTCATATTTCAACACTCCTATCCAATCATAAAACAAAGTCCATATCCTAAATTATGATAGTGTCCTAGTCCTGCACAGTGAATTTTAGACCCCACATAGTCATCTTGTTCAGTTTCTAGCTAAGTTTTTTTCTCTCTCCTTTATTACTATTTTTAGAAAGATTCAAAATTATAGTCAAATTATAAAAATCAATAGCTTAATTATTTCATATTTATTTACTAATTTTATTACTCTATACCTTTTACTAAATTAAGAATAATACACTAATATTCCTAAAATAGTTAAATCAACGAGCAACAAGCAGTCACTTATTTATGAAATTTTATTTGGGATTTTGGTGATAATTTTTCAAGATTTTATAGGTATTACCTATTAAGACCTATCCAATTAATAAAATAGGACTATTTGGTCATTCTTAGAACTCATTTTAGAGCCCCTAATCCAAATCAGGGTTTCTTGAGGCCTAGAGAGCACAAAATGGCATTTTTAGAGGTTGTAGGTAGAATTTGGGTCTGGAAATTTATTTTAAGGTCATACCACCATGTTTATGATGTTAAAATTATATTTACACTCATTATTTTTTCAAACAATTCAAATTCATCAAGTTCCAGGTTTGGATGGTGCATTCAAGAAGCTTGATGAAACCAAAGAAGAAAGATATATGTAGAACAACAAGTATGGAGAATTGTGATTGTCATAATAAAATGAATAATCAACAATAATATTTCATTAAGGGTTAAATAAATTCAACATGTAAGAATATCACTCTCTCTACTATGCTCCATTTGAGCTAAATTTAGAAAATTCAAGTCAAACACATGTTCTCTTTGCTAAGTGAAAATCAAGGAGAGGTTAAGTGTTGGTTTAAAATATGAACTCAATGTTAATAACGAGTCTCCATGCATGTAAAAATATATTATCTCTCCTAATACATCCCCCTTGGATCTAATTTTAGAAAAGTCAAAAAGTCAAACATGCATGTAAGATGCAAGTAAACAAGTTCAAGTCAAACTCCAATTTACAAGTCAAGTCAAACTCCAAGATGCAATAAAGTTAAATAAGGTTAAAATTATAGATGCATGCAAGATAAAAATGAGTTAATTGAAGTGGAGATCAATATTTGTTCAAGTTTAATACCATTCAAGAATGTATGAGACCTTTCAATTTTCAACAACATTCAAACATGCAACAATAACCTCTCTCTCTACAACTAAACCATATTCTAAGAAATAATGCTTAGACTCCAAATATTTTATATTGGAATTTAAGAAGTAGTTTTTTAGGTCAAGGTTGAGTTAAATTTTTAGTGGAAGGAAGAGTGAACTTGAGTTAGTATGAGGACTCATCTCTTGTTACTTGTCTCCTCTCTCCTCTTTTCTATATGCATTTTCATTTTGAAAAAGTTTGAAAGGAGAATATGATTTTGCATTAAAAAAAATCTTCCAAAATTTTTACATCACCTTTAAATCAATAAATAGTTTATTTTTCTTCCATTTTCAAGTTGTTCATGAAGCGTGTGCTTAATATTCATTGATGCAACTTAGTGAATGATTGATTTTACTATGTTTATATCTAAAATTTTCACCTTTATTTAGAAAATGATAATTTTTATAGTTCATATATAATGTCCAAGTCTTATTTATACCTTATTTGGAAGTGAAATAAACCATCTTTAAAAAGAAAATGTGCTCTAAAACCCTTCTTAAACCCCAATAACTCAGTTTTAGGCTATATGTTTGCATTTTTGAGTTATTTGTTACAAAATAAAAGTTATGTGAGATATTATGGGGAATAAATTAATTTATTAAACTTTTATCAATAAAAATTTCAATGCAAATAATAAAAAAAGACAAAGGTACAGGGTGCAGGGTTTTAAGCAAGCAAAAGAGATAGTAAAAAAAGGTATTTGTTGAGAAGTTTAAAAGATTTTTTTAACATATAAAATGGGTGGAATGATGATAGGGATTATTAAAATTCCTAATTAAAAAATAATTAGTAATTTATGCCTCATAAAACTCAATAAGAAGACAAAACTTAGACCTATAGACATTCAGAAATGAAATTGTGCAAGCTAAGAAACACCAAAAAGTGCACATTTTGAGTTTTGTTTTAATGAAACATATTGAAATTTGACATGAATGTATTTTTTATGTCCTTGAATATTTTAAATTGGTTTAATGTGTTTTATATACTTTATGAGATATAAAATGACAAAACTCAAGTCAGTTCATGAAGGAAATTAAGGTTTCTCACTATTTTACTCACAAACAGAATTAAAAATGAGTGTTTCAGATCTTTCTAATGGAAAAAATGATTTTAAAGTGTATATAATTTATTTATATGTTATAATACATAATATTATAATTAAAACCAATTAAAATTAGGCTTAACTAATTGAAAAACATATCTAAGTCACATTGGAGGTAGCAAGCAAGAACTTTTTTGTGAATTTTTGTTTGAGAGTTTGGTGAAGTGTTTTGAAGATTTAAATTTTTTTCTAAGTATGCCCAATTTATCCCTATAAAATGAGAATATTATTAGTTTTTATTGAGTCATATAATTCATTTTAGACCCCCAAATATAAATCAAGGTTTTTTGAGGTCTAGAGAACATAAAATGACATGTTTTGAAGTTATACATGGAGTTTGAAGTTAAAAATTTGTTTAAATCTATGTGACACCATGTTTATTATGTTAAAATCCAATTTAAACTATTTATATGTTCAAATAATTCAAAATAATCACGCTATAAGTTCTTATGGTGCATTCAAGAAGCTTTCCAAAATGATAGAAGATAGATATGTCCAAAAAGGAACAATATGGAGAGTTGTGATTGTCCATCAGATAATGAAATTTATGAAAAAATATTTCATGGAGATTTATAAAAAATAAATATCTAATATATCCAAATTATACCCCCCATTATATAGAGAAGATAATCCATAGGTTAAATCAATGTATGGTGTATTCAACAACTTTACCTAGTCAAACATGTGCTCTTAGCTATTTAAACATGAAGGGTTAAGTGTTTTTTCTTTTAAATATTAAATAAAGGTTGGAATTAATATCAATAAAAAATAAATAATATTATCTCCTAATATTCCCCTTTTGGATAATTTAAAAAAGGGTTGAGAAGTCAAATATGCATGTAAGATTCAAGTCAAGGAGCTCAAGTCAAACTCTAAGTTACAAGTTAAGATAAGCCAAATCAAAATGTAAGATGAAATAAATATAATTAAATTAAAAATTAAATATTAATTAAATATCAAAAGGATTTAACTGAATATTAAGAGGAGTTAAATTCAAGATCAAAAGGAGATAACTAAAGATGATCAATCTCTTCAAGACTGAAGACAATCAAAACATGCATGTTGACATTTGACTTTTCCAAACACATTAAAAATTATCTCTCTATAGTAAAACACCATAATATAAGTAAATAAGGTTTAAACTCCAAATTTGATATTTAGGAATTGGGAAATTTAAGTTTAAATGGAAGTTTGAGTTGAAGGTGGAGTTGAAAGAAGATTGAACTATGAGTTATCATGTTGACTCATCCAATTTAGGGATGATTTATCTCCTCTCTCTCTCTTCTTCCTTTTTATATGTACATTAATTTATGAATTATTATGATTTTTTTTTAGTTAAACTCTACCAATTTTTTTTACTACATCACTTTTGAAGCAATAAAGAGCTAAAATTTTCTCTATTTTCAAACTATTCATGAAGTTTGTGCTTAATATTCATTGATGTAACTTAGTGAATGACTAATTTTACTATATTTTTATTTAAAATTTTCACTTTTATGAATCAAATTAAAATTATTTTATGTCATATAAATCATAAAATTCTAATTTATACCTAATCTAAAAGTGAATTCAACCATTATTCATTCTTTTCAAGCTAGTGTGAGTGTGTGTCAAGACCTGTGTATGAGATACTAATGCAAGAATCATCATATGAATATGTGAAAGTTATTTAGATTAAATTTTTTTTTAGTAATACAAATAATTGTCCTTGACTTTGGTGTATCACCCTAAATCTTTAGTTTTATGTTCAATTTTAGCTTTAGTATTGCTCCTTTTACCCTTTTCCTAGTCAAGAAAACACAAAATTAAAGAGTTTATAGAGAAGTGTGTGAGTGTAACAAAGATAAAAACCCTTAAAATATATATTATGTATAAAATAATATGGCCCATACCTTGGAGAGTTTTCATTATATCAATAAGAGTGAGAATAGGCACACATTCTTAGCAGGGTGCATTTTTGAGTGATGACAATTTATGGCACACCTGGTCGGACCATAGCTATGAAGATTGATAAATATTTGTGTTAATTTTATAAATTTAAAGAAATTAAATTACTCAAATACTCAGCATCTGGTGACTCCAATTTATATATAGTTGATTTAAGCAGTCCAAGTTCGTAAAGAGTATCAATTGTTATATATTTTAGTCCTCCATTTTGTGAAAATGCATTTTTTGTACTTTCATATCCTTCATATAAAATTGAATATATTTATGGATTCACCTCAAGTATCTTTTTAACATTAGTACATCCATATTATCATGACATTTACACCCCTTCCACTCTTAATCATGTCTCCAATCAGCCTTGGTAAAGTCATGTTATTTCTAATCAGTCTAAAAAAAGTGTGTAAGAGATAATACTTGACTTTGAAAGACAATGAATGGAGATTGATAGGGAAGGGAAATATAATAGTAATAAATAATAAATTTCATATCAAGAATATTTATAGCAAAAAGATATTGAATCATTAAAGAGATACAATGAAAATATAAGAGAACCGATACAATAGCTGTCGATGACAATACAAAGAATTGAGTCTAAAATTATAATTTAGAGACAAGAAGAATTCCTTGAACCTTAAAGAGAGTATACTTGATTAAAAATTCAAAGTTTTAGGAATAATAATCCTTTTAAATATCCTATTATTATTTAAACTCCACCCATTCTTCTTCAACTCCCTTAAGTTCCTTAATCAAGGATGTTTCTAGGTTTGTCATATATTATTCTTATGCCAATCCAAAATCAAGAGATGGAGAAAGTTGTTGAAGCCAAAACAAGAAAGTTTCAAAGTTTATTGATCCCTCCACTTTTCCCTCAAATTGAATTTGTCCATAAATATCAAGGCATATCAGAATGTGAGAGGTTGATTTTTGAGTGGAAATAGAAGTATGAATCATACCTAACACAAGTTTTTTTTCCTTCTTTCAAAGAAATATTGGATGAAATTATTACTTCCAAATATCAAAGCCTTATTAATATATCTTCAATCCCAAATCATATTCAATAGAAACCCATCATTCACTATATTCCTATTATACCAAATGGAACCTCTTGCCCTCCCACCAACTCTCCTTTTGAAAGAGGACCTACTATATGAAAATCAAAAGAACATCTAGGTGAAGAGGAGAATTTGTTAAGAGAGGATGATCAATTATGTTAGTTAAATGATATTTAATCTAGAATAGAATAATATCATGTTGCAGCCATTAAGGAGAAAAATATCATTACAGATATAAGTGAGCCTCAAGAAGCCTATCATGAAGATGTTCAATATGACATAAAAACAATTAGTAAGATTGCAACAATGGTTTCACAAGGTAACAACCCTATATATGAGATAAGTAAAAATACAAAATAATATGTAGTGGTTCTTAGAAAGCATTACTTGGATATATTTAAAGAGATTGAATAATATCTAGAAGTTGATAATCAAGATGGCATATATAAATATGTCATAGAAAGCCAAGAATACTATTTTGATGAGCCACTAAAGGCTAAAGTTGTAATTTTTATTATGAATCATAATCTGGTTATAGTGAAGAATTTTATTAGCATTGAAGAGATAAATAAGGTAAGAATTAAGACATTAAGAGTTTTTTTAATATTAAGTATATGCTTATTTCAACTGATTCACTTGGAGACAAGTCAAAGATGTTAAAAAGTAGGAAAAGCGCTGATCCAATCAGAATGACACTCAAACAATAGCTTGTTCTTCATATTCATCAACCAAATGAAGAATAAATAAGAGGTTTTTTATTTTATCCAGGTGTATTTTTAGTGTTTTACATAGTAATATTATATTTCACTTTCCTCTAAGTGTTGTTATGCACATGTTTAGTTAGTAGTTTAGTTTTTTTTTCCTCTAAGTGTTATTTTGCACAATTTTTGAGTTGGTAGTTATTCTAATTTTCAATTAAATAAGTGATTATAAAAAAATGTTTTATTTTATTTAAAAGTAGATTTAATTTTCATATTTAGTTATGTTTTCATAACTCCATATCCCAATGGATAGAGCTACTGGTCTTGAGTGTTTAGAATGCAAACATCCCAACAAAGTTACCAAGAATGTTGAAGAATTTTGCCACCATTAGTCAAATTTAATTATTTTAATGATTAAAAAATATCTTAAAAATACTATAAAAACTTAATCAAGCCAAAACTATGCTCAATAACAACTCTTAAGTCCAAATTTTTATACAAGTTCCTTCTATTTCTATAACTAACTAGTTGCAAGTTAGTGAAGGTAATTTTAAAATGTGTATTTCATGAAGGAGAAGAAGAGATGGATAAAATATCTTTAATATAATTTAAGGAATAATATTAAATAATTTTTTTTAAGTTTATAGGGGCTTAACTTTATGAATAATCATTAAGAAGAAAAAGTGCTCTAAAACCCTTCTTAAAATTCCATGGCTCGATTTTCAAAAATATGTTTATATTTTGAGTTATTTATTGAAAAATAAAAATTGTGTGATATATTATGGGGAATTAATTAATTTAATACACCTTAAAAAATAGAAATTTCAAGGAAAATAATGGATAAAGGCAAAGGTATAAGGTTCAGGGTTTTAAGTAAGCAAGAGAGACAACTAAAAAAAACATTTTGAGAGGTTTAAGAGATTGTTTGAGTATATTAAATGGTTAAAATGATAATATGGTTATTATAGGCCCTAATTAAAAAATAATAATATATTTATGCCTCATAAAACTCAAAAAAATGGTAAAATTCAAACCTACAAGCATTCAAAAATGAAATTGTGCAAGTTAAGAAACATCAAAAAGCACATATTTTGAATTTTATTAAATTAAATATCTTTAAATTTGACATGTAAGTCTATTTTTATGTTATTTAATATTTTAAAGTATCTAAATGTACTTAATGTACTTGAGGAGATAAAAAATGGCAAAATATATGTACTTGAGGAGATAAAAAATTGAAGACAATCAAAACATGCATGTTGACCTTTGACTTTTCCAAATACATTCAAACTTCTATCTCTATATTAATATGCCAAAATCCAAGGGAATAAGGTTTGAACTCAAAATTTAATACATAAAAATTGGGAAATTGGATTTTGAATGGAAATTTGAGTTGAAGGAAGACTAAACTATGAGTTAACATGTTGACTCATCTAGTTTAGGATGCTTTCTCTCCTCTCTCTCTCTCTTTTTTATGTGTATATTAATTTTCGAATGATTATGATAAGTTTATGATTTTTTATTAGATAAAATATACCAAAATTTTTTACTACATCATCTTCAAAACAATAAAGAGATGAGTTTTCCTCCATTTTTAAATTGTTCATAATGTGTGTGTTTATTATTCATTGATGTAACTTAGTGAATTACTAATTTTAATATATTTATGTCTTAAATTTTTCACTTTTATTCAGAAAATTATAATTATTTATAGTTATATAAAGTGTCTAAGTCTGATTTTTTACTAATCTAGAAGTGAATTCAACCATTATTCATTTCTTTCAAGCTAGTGTAAGTGTTTGTCAAGACCTGTGTATGAAATAATAAAACAAAAGTCATTATATAAAGATGAAATGAATGTGTAAACTTATTTAGATTAAAAATTATTTAAATTATAGTCATAAGGGACATTTATATTGGTTCATCACCACAATTTTTTAGTTTTATGTTCAATTTTAGCTTTAGTATTGCTCTTTTTACCCTTTTCTTAGTCAAGAAAACATAGAATTAGAGAGTTTAGAGTTAAGTGGGTGAGGGTGCCAAAGGTAAATATATATTAATATTTATATTATCCAAAAAATAATGTAACCCACACCTTGGATAGTTTCCATTGTATTAATAAGAGTGAGAACAAGTACACATTCTTAGCAGGGTGCATTTTTGAGTGCTAACAGTTTTTGGCACACCTAGTGGGACCATAGCTCAGAAGATTAATACATACTAGAGTTGGTTTTAAAAATTTATAATAAATAAATTAATAAAATACTCAAAATATCATGACTCAAAGTTATATATAGTTTTTTTAAGTATTCCAATTTCCTAAAGAGCATCAGTTGGTATGCATTTTAATCATCTATTTTATGAAAATACATATTTTGTACCTTCATATCATTCATATAAATTTGAAGATATTTATGGATTCACATAAATTATCCTTGTAAAAATAATATATACATATTATAATTAAAATTAACCCTCTCCCACCCCTAATCATGTTTTTAATCAACCTTGGCAAAGTCATGTTGTTTCCAATCAGTCTAAAAAAAGTGTGAAAGAGATAAGACTTGACTTTGAGAGACAATGTCGAAAGGGTAATATAATAGGCATAAATAATAAATTTAATGTTAGGCCTATATATATTAACAAGATATTTAATCATTGAAGAGATACAATGAAGCTACAAGAGAACCAATACAATAGCTTCTCATTAAAATATAAAGAATTGAGTCCAAAATCTCAATTTGGAAATAAGAAGAACCCCTTGAATCTTCAAGAGACTCTAATTTATTTAAAATTTTAAGTTTTAGGAATATAAATCCCATGAAATATACTATGGATATCTAAACTCCACACATTATTATTCAAGTCCCTTAAACTTCTCTATCAAGTAAGTTTCCAAGTTTCTCATATAATCCTATGACAATCCAAAATCAAGAGATGGAAAAAGTTATTGAAGCCAAACCAAGAAAGTTTTAAAGTTTCTTGATCCCTCTAACCATATATAAAATTGAATTTTTCCATGAATATGAAGGAATATTGGAATGTAAGATGTTTATTGTTTAGTGGAAGGGAAGTATGAAACATTCCTAACACAAGATTCATTCTCTTCTCTCAAATAAATATTGAATGAAACTATTAATTTCAAATCTCAAAGCCTTCTTAATGCCTCTTAAATACCAAAGCCCATTCAATACCAGAACATCATAAAATATATTACTATTCCACCAAATATAACCTCTTTCCCTCCCACCATCTCCCCTTTTGAAGGAGGACCTATTTTATAGAAAGCAAAGGAAGAACATCCATGTGAAGAGGAGAATTTGTCAAGAGAGGATGATCAAGAATTTTGTTGGCAAATGAGCTTAAATTTAGCATAGAATAAGATCATGTTGCATCCCTTGAGTAAAAAAATCAGATTGCACCTATAAGTGAGCCTCATGAAGCCTATCATGAAGATGTTCAAGATGTCATGGTAATAACTAGTGAGATTGAAACAATGGTTTTATAAGGTAACAACCTTATACATGAGCTAAGTAAAGGTACAAAAGAAGATGTAGTGGTTTTTAGATAGAATTATTTTGAGATCTTTGAAGAGTTTAAATTTTTTTAGGATTTGAAAATCAAGATGGCATATTTAAAGATGTCGTAGAAATCTAAGAACATTGTTCTAATGATCCACTAAAGGATGAAGTTTCAACTATTCCTATGGATCATAATTTAGTTATATTGGAGAGATTTATTAATGTTGAAGAGATAATTGAGGTAGGAATTGTACCACATGAAAATTTTATTTTTACTTTAGATATGTTTATTTTAATTGATTCACGTGAAGATAAGTAAAAGAGGTTAACAAGAAGGAAAATAGCTAACCCAACTAGAATGACACTCAAACAGTAGCTTGTTCTTCATCTTTGTCAACCACATGGAGAAGACCTAAGAGGTTTTTGCTTCAATATAGGTTTATTTTGAGTATTTTAAATAATACTATTATATTTCAATTTTCTCCAAGTGTTGTTATGCACATGTTGAGTGAGTAGTTTAATTCACTTTTTTCTAAGTGTTATCTTTCACATTTTTTCAGTTGGTAGTTATTCTAATTTTTAATTCCATAAGTGCTTATGCACAAGTTTTATAATTGACTGAAAAATTATTTTCAATTCCATATTTGGTGATGTTTTCATAAATATATATTATAATAGATAGAGATATTATTCTTGAGTGTTTAGCAGGCAAACATCTCAACAAAGTCACCAAGAATGTTAACAAATTTTGCCACCATTAGTCAAAGTTGCTTATGTGCAGGTTTTCAAGAAGACTTAATTAATAAATCGAGGATTATAAAATATATCTAAAACCTAATAAAAAATTAATCATGCCAAAAAATTTATCAATAAAAGCTCACAAGTCTAGAGTTTGATAGAGGTTTCTTTTATTCCTCTAATAAGCTAGTTGCAAACAAGTGAAGGCAATTTTTAAATGGTCATTTGATGGAGGAGAAAAAGATTTGATTAGAATGGTATTATTTGAATTTAGGATCACATATTACATATATATTATATTAATTGGTTTTAATAAATATTTTCTTAACTTTATGAATAATTGTAAATAAGAAAAGGTGTTCTAAAACCCTTCTTAAACCCCAATGGCTCAATTTTAGGCAGTATGTTTGCATTTTTGAGTTATTTGTTGCAAAAATAAATTATGTGAAATATTATGGGAAATAAATTACATTAATACATGTTAATTAATCAAAATTTCAAGGTAAATAATGGAGAAATCCAAAGGTACAAGGTGCATGGTTTTAAGCAAGCAAGAGAGGTAGTTAAAAAATACATTTTTTGAGAGGTTTAAGTGTTTGTTAGAGTGTATCTAGTGGTTAGAATTATGAGAGGGTTTATTATATGTCATAATAAAAAAATAATTAGGTATTTATTCCTTATTAAACTAAATAAAATGGCAAAACATAAACCTATAGGCAATTAGAAATGAGATTGTGCAAGCTAGAAAACATCAAAAAGTGTATATTTTGAATTTTATTAAATGAAATATCTTGAAATTTGACATGAAAGTATTTTTTTATGTCTTTCATTGTTTAAAATTTATTACATGTAATTATTGTACCTTAATAGATATAAAATGGAAAAACACAAGTCTATTCATGAAAGAAGTCAGGGGTTTTCACTATTTTGCTCATAAATAGAGTTAGAAATGAGTGATTCAGATCCTTTAAATAGTTAAAAATGATTTTATAGTGTTTATAATTCATGTAAAATTATAAATAAATTCTCATATAATTAAAACTAATTCAAAATAGGCTCAAATCATCAAAAAACATCTTTAAGTCACTCTACAGGCAACAAACATACACTTTTTATGAATTTTTGTTCAAGACTTTGGTGAAAAGTTTTCAAGAGTTTCAAAATTTTATAGGTATTCAAAAATTATACTTATTAAATGAGAATATGATGATTTTTTTTTGAGGTTTGAAACTAATTTTAGATCTTCTAATCCAAATCAGGGTTTCTTAAGGCCTAGAGAGCACAAAATAACATTTTTGGAGGTTGTAGGTGGAATTTGGAGATAAAATTTAGTTTGAATATATATGAAACCATGATGATGATTTTAAAATTATATATACATGTATTTTTTTTAATAATTTAAATTCATAAAGTTCCATGTTCTCATGGTGCATTCAAGAAGCTTACCAAAACCACGTAAATAGATATATCAAAAAGAACGAGTATGGAGAGCTATGATTATAACTATAAAATACATAATTATAAATAATATTTCATGAAGGGTTTAATAAATTAAACATACAAGAATATGTATCTCTCTTTATTGCACTCCATTTGAGCTAAATTTAGAAAAATTAAGTTAAACACATGTTCTCTTTGCTAAGTGAAGATCAAGGAGATGTTAAGTGTTAGTTTTCAAGATTAAATAAAGATTAATAAAGAGTATCCATGAATTAAAAAATATATTATCATTCCTAATATTCTTCACTTGGATTCAATTTTAGAAAATTTAAGAAGCTAAATATGCATGGAAGATTCAAGTCAAGAAGCTCAAGTCAAGTTCTAAATTACAAGTCAAGATAAGTCAAGTCAAACTTCAAGATGAAATAAAGGTAATTGAAGTAAAAGTTCAAATGAATTCAAGATAAAAATGATTTAAGTGTAATCTAAAAAATATTTAATTGAAGTGAATATCAATATCTCTTCAAGTAGAAGACCATTCAAGCATGCATGAGACATTTGACATTTCAACAACATTTAAACATGTAAGAATATCATCTCTTTCTCATACTAAACCATATTCAAATAAATAATGTTTGAATTACAAATATGATATGTTTGAATTTGGGAAATGGCGTCTGAGTTCAAAGTTGAGTTAAAGTTTTAGTGGAAGGAAGAGTGAACTTCAGTTAGCATGAGTACTCATCTCTATTTGCTTGTCTCCTCTTTCTTTGCTTCTCTTTTATATATGTATTTTCATTTTGGAGAAGTTTAAGAGGAGATTATTATTTTGGATTACTGAAAATATACAAAAATTTTCACTACATCACCTTTGAAGTAATAAAGAAATGAATTTTCTTCCATTTTCAAGCTATTCATGAAGTGTGTGCTTAATATTAATTTATGTCACTTAGTGAATGACTGATTTTCCTATGTTTATATCTAAAATTTTCAACTTTATGAAACAAATTAAAATTATTTTAGGTAATATAGAGTGTCTAAGTATGATTTTTACCTAGTCTAGAAGTGAATTGAACCATTATTCCTTCCTTCCAAGCTAGTGTGAGTGTTTGTTAAGACCTCTGTGTGAAATACTGATGCAAGCTACATTATATGAATATGAAGTGAATGTGTGAAATTTATTTAAATTCCAAAGTGTGAAATGTATCTTCATTATTGAAGTTCACATTGATTCATCACCCCACATCTCTAGTTTTCATTTCCATTTTTAGATTTAGCATTGCTCCTTTTACCCTTTTCCTAATCAATAAATCACTATCTGGGAGAGTTTAGAGAGAAGTGGGTGAGTGCACCAAAGGGAATTGACCCTTCATCTAGATATTATATTTAACATAAGGTCACACACACCTTATAGAGTTTCCATTGTAACAACAAGAGTGGGAATAGACACACATTCTTGTAAGGGTGCACTTTTGAGAGATAACAGGGTTTTCCCTCTTGATTTGATAATATGTTATTAGATATTGACTTAATACTAGAAAAATAGTTAATTTTATACCTAGTAACATATATAAAATAACATGTGGTTTATTTTATGCACTATTATCTTGTATTATAATAATTTTTTCTATATCCTTGATCTCCATGTTATTTACTAAATCTATAAATGGTGACTTGTTAATACCTATAATAATTTTATCTATGTATTATGCCTCTTGTTATATAGTAATGATAGATTTAACAAATATGTTAGTCGATGGTACACTTGGAAAAGTAACATTATATGTAGTATTTATACTTAAATAAATGTTATTTACTTTATCAATATCTGAAATGTTTTTTTTCCTATAATTATATTCACCTTAATGATTATCTTTAAATTATCTCTATATTCATTGAGCCAACTAGTGTAAAATTCAAACCATATAAATAATCATCAATGTTAATTTTAATTTAATTTATATCATAATTATAAATAGCATTAAAATCATCATCAACATATATTATAGATATAAAATTTGGATCTTATAAATTTACTAATAAAGTTAACTCATGTAAATCCATTTCTTGTTCTAAATTTTTAGGTGAATGTTGTTGTTATGAAATATCTTTAGATTGTAATTTTTTTAAAAATCATTTTTAATGGATTCACCAATCTCATATGGTGATTTTTTTCTATAGGTATGACTTATAATGGTGGAACTAAAGTATATTGAGGTGTTTCTAACTTTGAATGATTCTTAGTAGTATATTATGTAATCTTGCAATATCTAAATGGTTTATTATCAGTAGGACATGCATATAAATATTCCTCATGTATAAATTTCCTAGAATGATGTAATGTATAAGGTACAACTTGTATTTCATGTATCCATGGTCTACTTAGAGTAAACTATAATGAAAATTATTAGGCATTACATGAAACCAAGTAGATAATATTTTGGACCCTACATTGAAATCCAAAGTGATAGACCTAAGTTAAGAAAAATACAACTTCACGCTCTAAAATTAAAAACATGAAATGTTAAAAAAAAACTAACCTAATAAAAAAAATCAAAATTACAAATATTATATTTTGGAAATCACTAATTAGACATCCTCCTCTACCTAAATTAGGGCCTCCACCTCCTTGAATCAACTTTTCAAGAAAGAGTTTTCTATTTAGGAATTTTAGAAAATTAGAGCTCAATATTTCAATATTTTAATTTTTAATGAATATTATAGATTAAATTTAAATAAAAACACATACACATGCATGCGTGTGTGTGTAAACACACACACACACATGTTATACTACTATAGTATAGGTTAAACACTCAAAATATAGGGCTTGCCATACTAAATAATTCGTACTTGGTCATCTATATCTTATTTACAAACATTATTTACTCCATGCAGAAGATGAGCATGTAATCTTTAGTATTACTTATGTTTCAATCTCACTATGATTTCAAAGATATTCTATTAGATCTTAATTTATTTTTCCATGGAAATTCATTCATTTTTATTGGAACCCATATAAATTATAATCCTAATTAAATATATTACTATTATTAAAATTTGATAATAAATGTTATCAAAACATAAATTAGATCCATAATTACTGCGATATCAACTATTACTTATGGTTAGATCTAACACTAGTTTCATCCCTCACACCAAAAGGGTGTCATATATAGGCACTATTTTTATAAACTCCATATGCAAGGGGAAATTGACTCAATACATACCCATTACAAATTATGTTTTGATTCAATTTATACATTAGATTATTCAATACATTTCAATTATGGTTGAAATTATATTTCAATTCATACAAATTTGATTAGTATATTACAACTTATTACTCAAATTATACATAGTTGATATAGATTATATTCATCATATCAAATTTTAGATATGGTGTATATAGATTTACAAATTTATTAATAATATTCTATGTTAATTTCACAATTTTTCAAAGTCTTTTTTAGCAACCCAAGTTGCACTCTATTGGAGGAGGTTTGTTTAGATCTCCTTCAAACCTAGACTAACATTGGATTGGTATACAGGTTGTGGGATACCTATAAATTAGACCAAAACTCTAGATTATGAGGCTAGATCCTTTGAATATATTATTTTTTGAATCATTTTCCTAAACCTATTTGATTTGGGGGATAAAAAGAGTTATAGAGATAACTAAAAGGGAAAACCTATACTAATTATGGTGATGCACCAATACTTTCATCCACTTAAATTAAACTGATAACAAAACTAATGAGCTAAGCATAATCTAAAAAACTATCTCTAAGGATTCATATGAAATAATTTTTTACATGGAGGTCATGGTGAGTGATTTTAACTTGGAGTGAAGGGAGAGAAGTCTACTTTACGACACTTCTAACCATGGTACACTTCAAATCTAGTCACCAACCTTTGACACTTCATATAACCTGCATAATATAACTCATCAAGATATAGGTGTGGCAATGACATCTCAAGGGAAGATTCATACCACTTATACACATATTAAAAATCATATAAAAACTATAAGTCAATCATAGAGAAGCTATAATGGTCCATATTATTAATCTAAGAGGTTACAAGGTTTAATTTTGGTAGAGTTTCCTCATGCCCAAAAAAGGGATCCCATAAATAATCCATAAGGCCTCAATATATAGAAAATGAGTTGATAAAAATAAGCTTGGCATAGAGGAAAAGATAAGGACGTCAATATATCATTAACTCAAGTATCACTTTATTTACAAATAGATACAAACAGTCCTCAAGAAGTCTCTCCATAATTAATGCTCCTGCATGATCTAATACATTGAGATGAGGTAATTACAGGTGTAATTTATTGATTTCAATTAATCTTGAAGCATGCTACACCTCTATCTTATTAAACAACTCCTATAATTTTCCATTTAATATTCAGTTATGCATGTGATTTCTTTCAAGGGTCAATTATGCATGTAATTTTTGTATTTAATCAAAATTGCATGATGCACATGAATTAATCCTAGATCAGATAAGATAGAGCACACTTACACTTATGATTGGGTATAAACTTGTTAAACAAGAGAATGGCTAATATGGGTATCCACTAAACCTGATTAGGGGAACACTTGTATCATTTGTCAGAACATATCATGCTAGGAAGGGTTCCAAATCCTACAATCTAACACAATTGTACAATAACCCTAAAATATTCCTATGATTTGATATTTTTACTTATGCTAATAAACAATAAAATAAACTATTCTAATAATAATAAAATTAAACTAATCTAGTGCATACCAAAGCTTGTGGCACAAGGTGAGGGGTTAGATGCAAACAAATCAAATATGTATATAGAACTTTAAATAAAGTAAGTATGAGTAACACCCTAATACACATAATATGAAGATTAATATTATTAAAGACAACACTTATGATACTTCTATCTACTAAAATAGAGGAGAACAAAGTTAGAGTATACTTACCTGACTGTGAACCTATCATAATTCAATCTCTCCCTTGGCCAATGGGGATTTTCAAGAGGTTGTTTTAGTTCACAAGGATCATTTTTTTAGGCCAAAGCATCCAAGACATATCCAAAAGACTAGATTCTCCAAAATAATAAATCTAAGCTAAGACTCCTCAAGTAGAATGGTGGAAGAGCAGATTATGAAGAATCTTAAATGAATAATAACTCTTGATTGCATATATTAATAATGACCAAAATGACCTTGTATATATAGGAGTATCTCACCCAAAAATCATTTATACATGTCTATTGTGCTAGGTCAACCTAGTTGACCTAGCACATTTTTGGGCTAATGCCTAAAGTCTGTGCTAGGTCAGCTAGAAGTCTAACAAACCTAAAGAGCTAAAGTGACCCTAAACTATACTAGGTTAAATAGGTCAACCTAGTATGTTGAACATGTATAAAGGGTGATAAGCAAGGAAAAGAAGGATAGCAAAAGGAAATTACTAGAGAAATGTGTAAGGGATGAGAAACAATGTAGGGAAAGGTTTTAAGAACTAGTTGGATTGGTAATAATGTGGCAATAAGGGACAACAATACTATGAAGCATCAAAGGTTTACCTACCCCTTTCTTGATACACCCCTTAAGGCATGAACTCAAAGAGATTGAGTCATGATAGGTTCCTTCAAGATGTAAAGCATCAGTATTTGATAAAAGTTAAAAATATTATGTGTATACATATGCCCCACTTGAAGCTCATCACATGTCACTAAAGTGTAATAGGGGATGGTGATTCAAGAAAGAACATAACGACATACACAATGCTGATGCTAAAACAAGTTTTACTATTTTTAAAAGCATAAAATAACTAAAAGTAAATGATAGAAATGAGAAACTAATCTAGAAAGTAAATAACTAAAAAGTAAAACTAATGCATACCTTGAATTACCTTTTATTGTAGGATGATTATCATCTATGTTTTTAGTTTTATTTATGTAGAGCATAGAGACTACTTTTGACAAACCTAAAAATACAAAACTAAAGAGCAAAAAAAACAAACATAAGAAAAGCCAAGATAACTAGTGCTATGTGGATGGGACATACTTGGGAATTTGACAAACTAGGTGATAAGTGCTATGTTATACCAAATGACCAAGTCAAACAAGAGTAAATTGGGTAACTGAAAAGCTAAGGCTACTAAAAACTAAAAAACTCAAACAAGTAGACCTTAAGTAAGAAAAAGGAAAACTCACCAATTCCAACCAAGGATACATGTTTAAAAAGGAATGATAAGCAAGACAAATCAATGGTACATATAAAATAAAAATGGTAAAATAACATTGATGAGTGAGCAATAATAATCCACATCTCACTCATTAATGGAAAAAAAATGCATAAAATAAAAAATAACATTGTTGAGGGAGCAGTAATAATCCACATCTCACTCAACAATAGAAAAAGGGTACAAACTTAGGTGTCCATAATAGTAAGATAAAACAATCGTGATAAATGGTAAAATGAAGGTAAAGTAAGTTTAGTAAATATAAAGTGCTAGTGTAAAGAAAATGATCCAAAGTTACTCAAGCATGTTGTTTTGTGTCTAAAGATAGATAAAATTGAAACAAAGTAGTGCTAGCATTTTTTTAAAAAAATGAATAAGAAGGAATTTAAAGAAGAGGAAAAATAGATTTAGAATTACTTTTTGGCTATCAAGGGAGGAGATAAAATGGGTGAAAAGGAGAATGAAGGAAAAACCAAGGTAAAAAAACTCTTTATTGAAGTAAAGGCACTCAAATTAGATTTGTCAAAATAAGAGGACTATCAACCTTAAGGACTATGAAGAACTTCTCTTAGTGACACAAGTATTAGGTCAACAAATGGAGTATATAGATCATCCTATGAAGGTTATATGCATGAAAAGTAAAATCAACCTACCTCCCCATAATGTGTTTGCCATTCTTTAGGACCCGTTATAGAGTCATTTGTCTACTGTGAAAATTGGGTACTTGCATGAGAAAGTAGGTAGCACCATAGATTTTTTTTTAAATTCCCAAATTCTAATCTACTAGCCTATCACACCCTAAGGGACTTTATCTCTATTTAAATATGACCGTGGAGTTTGAGCTTTGATTGGAGATAGGAGATGTGATTGTAATCATGTCTTTTGGTGTGAATTTGACTTTTGAGATTTGCATGTTGCCTTTTAGATATCATTTCATTTTGTTTCAATTATTTATCTTTTAACTTTATTTATGGAATTTTCTATTCCTCCTCCATACGGATTTGGAAGACCAAACATGGGTGCTAAATATGAATTTCATTTGAAAACTTTGGAGAAAGTTTCTACGAGAGAGAAACTTCAAAGAGAATGAGGTCCAAGAGTCTCATAAATCTAGGTAAAATAAAAGTGCTATCTTGACTTTGACATTGTTTTATCCAATGTGGAGATGAGAGAAAGGGGAGATCAAGAGGAATGACACATGGAAAAATTTGAATTGCTTCAAATTGTAAAACATGTGATAAAGGGCAAAAGGAAGGATACAATAATAGCAAAAGGTGTGATTATTTATCATGAGGCTAAGGGAAATGGAGGAAAACATATTAACATATATTCTTTTGCAAATTCCATCTAGCAAAAGAAGCAAAAGCTAAAGTTTAAGAACAAGGATCAAAAACATGAAAAAAATGGTATTTTTATGAGAAGGCCAGGTCCTATCCATGGTATTACAAAGCAAATCATAAAAGAGAGACCCATGAGGGTGATAATAAGCAAGAGATAATAAAAAAGTGATGGAGATTTTCTACAAAGAACCTCACAAAGAAAAACCTAAAGGATGCCAAAATAGCATTGGCAAGCAACAAAAAGAGAAGGAAAATAAGTAAAAGATGATGGTTTTATGAGGGATGTCCATGGTATTCCAAAGCAACTCAAAAAATAAAAACCCAAGGGGTACCAAATAAAAATTGGTAAGCAGAAGGAGAATGAAAAATAATATAATGAAGACTATGGTACATCAAGAAACCAAAAGATGAAAAAGGGAGGAATAAAGGTTTGTGAACAAGAGGGAACTACTATGGAGGGAGAGACCTATGCTTAAGTAAATTAAAAAGACTATTAGATAGATATAAATAGAAAACATGACAATAAGGAAATGTATCCTAAATTAATTACTATACTAGTGATGGGCATGTGAGAGACAAACTTATGTGTCTCAAAAGGTTTCTTGGAGTTGAATTAATTTGCTATAATGTAATGGAGAATACGAGTGGATGGAGAATACGAGTGGGCATCACAAGATGCCCTAAAGGGTAAGTGTATGTAGGGATGGGAATTGCAATATGATACAAAGTCTGAAATGATATGTGGGTGGGCATCACATGATGTCCCAAAGGCTAGAGTAATGTGTGGATGGTCATCGCAAGATGCCCCAACAACTAAAAAGAGAAAGAAGAGATATGAAAGCATAAGAGGAAAAAAGAACCCCATTGAGTGTCTAAATGGATTTAGGCTATCCAAGAATTTTATAATGGGGGATATGATTCTTGAGGATAAAAGGAAAAGAATGCTAAACAACAAGAATAACAAATAGAGATAAAGAACTAAGTCAGATAAATAGAGAATTAAGTTAGATATACAAGGAAGGCAAAAAGATAAATTAGAAAGTGAAGAAAGCAAAAAATAGTACAAGGTCAACCTAGTTAACCTAACATAGAAGATAAGGCCTACAGACTATACAGGGTTGACCAAGTTAACCTAGTATAATGTATAGAGGTTAGAAAAAGCACTAGGTTGATCAGGTCAACCTAGTATAGTAGACATGTTCCTTGTTTTGCCTATATCTTTAGTTATACTTATTCATTTTGCAAACTGTAAAATGTGTTAGATTCATGATGACATAGGGAAGATGATAAAGTTAATATAAAGTTATGAAAGAACATAAAACTAGGTTGACTAGGTCAACCTAGTTGACTATGTAGGGGCTATTTTAAAGACTACAAACTAAGAAAGGAAATTATAGAATAGAGAGATACAAAGAAAATAAAAATCCACCTAAATGGTTTAGAGATGAGAAATTAAGGAGATTTTTTATTAAGATTCTTGGATTAAAATGTCAAAACCTAAAAATTAGGTCGAGTTGATTGATCAAGTAATACAAAAACCTATTGAAAAAGTGTTAGAAATACACTAAGTCAACATAGTTGACCTAGTAGGCTAAAATAGATGTTTGAAAATGCACTAGGTCAAGTTGGTTGACCTAGTAGGTTATTAAAAAGTATAGAAAACTAAAACCTCTACTAGGTTGAGTTGATTGATCAAGTTGTATAAGAACCTACTGTAAAGTGGTTGAAAATATGCTAGGTTAACTTGGTCAACCTAGTAGGCTAAATTGAGAGTCTAAAAAGTGATAAAAACCTATACTAGGTTGAGCTGATCGATCTAGTTGCCTATTCTTGTGAATAGAGAAAAATAATTGGGTCGATA
Source organism: Torreya grandis (assembly GCA_037957365.1). Classification (NCBI taxonomy): domain Eukaryota; kingdom Viridiplantae; phylum Streptophyta; class Pinopsida; order Cupressales; family Taxaceae; genus Torreya; species Torreya grandis. The sequence goes on from JARHVA010005845.1 coordinate 778,254, forward strand.
GAATTGAACCAGTATGATAAAATATATGATAGAAATGATGATACAAATAATGAAATAAGTGAGAAATCTTATAAGGGTTAGTTTCACATTGGGTTCACTAGAATGTATGCAATTGTAATTTCATGATGCACATGAATTAATCCTAGATTAGATAAGATAGACCATACCTACACTTCTGATTGGGTATACACTTGTTAAGCAAGAACATGAACAATAAGGGGACCTGATAGACCTAATTAGGGGATCACTTATATCATTTGTCACAACATATCATGTTAGGAAGGGTTATAAATCCTATAGTCTAACACAATCACACAATAACCCTAAAAGAGTCCTATGATTTGATATTTCACTTATGCTAATAAACAAGAAAGTAAACTATTCTATTAATAATAAAAGTAAACTAATCTAGTGTTTACCAAAGCTTATGATACAATGTGAGGGGTTAGATGCAAAACAATCAAATATGTATAGGGAACTTCAAATAAAGTAAGTATGAATAACACCTTAATACATAGAATATGAAGAGTAATATTATTTGATCCAAGACTTATGTTACTTCTATCTAATAAAAGAGAGGAGAACAAAGTTAGAGTATACTTACTTGAATGTGAACCTATGATGATTTATTCTCTCCCTTAGTCAATGGGGCTTCAAAAGAGGTTGTTGTGGTTCGTAAGGATCACTTTGTTAGGCCAAAACATCTAAGACCTATCCATAAGACTAGATTCTCCAAAATAAGAAACCTAAGTTAAGACTCCTCAAGTAGAATGGTCAAAGAGTAGATTATGAAGAAGCATGAATGAATAATAAGTCTTGATTGCATATATTAATAATGACTGAAATGACCTTGTATATATAGGAGTATCTCACTTGAAAATCATTCAAACATGTTAGCTATGCTAGGTTGACCTGGTCAACCTAACACATTTTTGGGCTAATTCCTAAAGTTTGTGCTAGGTCAGTCAGAAGGCTAACAAACCTAAAGATGTAAAGTGACCCTAAATTGTACTAGGTAGACTAGGTCGACCTAGTATGTTGAATATGTAAAAAGGGTGCCAAGCATGGAGAAGAAGGATAGAAAGAGTAAAATACTAGAGGAATGTGCAAAGGGAAGAGAAAAAACTTAGGGAAAGGTTGTAAGAACTAGTTGGATTGGTAATAATGTGGTAATAAGGGACAACAATCTTGAAAAGCACCAAAGGTTTTCCCACCCCTTTCTTGGTGCACCCCTTAAGGCATGCACTCATAGAGATTAAGTCATGATAGGTTCCTACAAGATATAAAGCATCAATATTTAATAAAAGTTAGAAATATTATGTTTATACAATTTCCACTTAAGACAAGTTATGCATGGAATTATCACTTAAAGACTAGTTATGTGGTGTGATCACTATGTCAAGGGTTAGTTATGTATGTGATTACTATGCACTAACTCATCCATCAGTTTCCCTATGCCATTATCAACTTTGCTTGATTGACCAAGTAGGTTTACTATGCTAATTAGGCTTAGTAGCCTAACTACTAGTGTTTGATGGCCATAATAACCTGCACAAAACTTTGAAAACCTATAAATAAGTGAGTGTTATATTTTAATCAGCACCTCACACCATGAAATAGGTCATTTTGAGCAAGAAACACTGGCAAACTTATCAAATTAGGTGACTAGTCCACCTTGTCATTCATTCTTATACATAGGCTAATTAGAATGAACTCATAGGGTCACTTATAGGCATGGTTTTGATCATATAATGACTCAAGGAGATAAAACAAGTGTCAATATTCACTCTCCAATGATTTACACTTTTTAAAACTACCTTGTACCTCTATTTCTACATTTTCCCTCTCAAAACCCTATTTTATGATAGTTTCATACACCATATGTATAACAAAATTCCATGTATATGAACCTATATGAGTGTGTTAGATGATAAAAGTGTAAGTTGGGTGTTTTCAATCTATTTGGATGAGTTTTCCTTCAATTCTTCTCAAATGGGTTTGTAGTAGCATTTAGGGAGGGATTAAGAGTGCTCAAGGCTATTAATGATGATTCATAAAGTTTGGGAATTGAATGTCTGAACCAATGCCAAAAAAAGAGAGTAAACTATGCCCTCTACCTCTCATAAAGTGCCAAGACTCTCATGCAAAATATCCATACCATGGTGAGCATGTTAAGTCACCTCTCTGGTAAGAAAATAGGTTTTTTGAGCATGTTTGGTGTCTTAAGGCCTAAATGACTAGTCATATCACCTATATGATGGATCATATCTAACATACACCTCTCTCACAACTTATTGATTATTTTCACAAATATTTGAAGTTCCCTCATGACCTTATTTTACCTTCTATTGCCCCTTATGATGGCACTATTTAGTGATGTCTACAGACAAGCATATGATGCAAGGTTATTAAGGATTATGACTTCATGATGAGTTGAAAATCTCTTACTAAACTATATAAAACATGAATAAAATCACTAAGGTCCTTTATGGTATTGCCTTGATCAAGCCATTCATCTTCATTTGTATGTACACATCCCCTTGTTTGCACCTCTAGGCCTATCTACCTATGGAAATGGTCATAAAGACCCCTATAGCTGATTATTAAAAGGTTCATTAGAGAATTTAGGTCCCATTATTCCTCTTGTCTCTCATTTTATGTGAAAATAACTTACATTTTGTTGCTTACAGGCTCAATTTTGCCTTCTTTGGCCTAGTTTGTATAGTATAACTCCTGCAGATGCCAACCACTAGACTGCCATGATGTTTAGGAGAGTTAATAAGATCACCAAAATCATTTTTTGGGTCTAAAACCTCATTATAATGCTTCTTGAGGCATATTTTTTCCATCAGGTGTCTTTCAAGTTTTTGAAAGAGTTTAGGGGGTCTACACTTCTTAGTAATGATTCATAGCATATAAACCCCTGATGGTAAACCTCTTGTATTAGAATTCAAGTACACTGACCTTTTCAATAACCCTGACCATCTTGAGTTCTCATGAAAAATATACATCAATATGTGTACATGGTGAATAGGTTATTTGACCAGTTTTCTTAGACTATGCAAGCATAAACAAGGTTTAAAGCTCATCAATGTGAAAGAAAGCCTAGATCCATTCAAAATGGTGGTAGGGTCTCTCATTAGGTTTTGAAGTGTGTTTACTTGTGTTAGCCCTCAAGGGCATATATGTATGAAATTATGAGTGTGATCCATCTCATAATACATATGAGGATTAATCATCAACTTTCTCTACCTTAAAAACCCTCACATGAGGTTCAAATCCCTAGTATGATCCATTAGACCTCCAAATATTCCTCCTAACTCCATTATTGACTGCCAATAGACTGAGGCATGAATGTGAAAAAATAGTGGATTCTTCCACTATTGATGTGACCTGTAGGATAATATATAAAGATTAAACTAATGATGGAGACCATTTGTACCAATTTTGAGAGATTAACTCCACCTATAGAGACTTCAAACCCTCAAATTCCTCTAAATTGGCTTTATATGCAAACTATGTGTAAACCCTTTTAGATTTCAACACATATATGCCATTATTTAATCATTTCATATTTTAAAAAAAACATATGAGTGTTTTAGTGATTTTAAATCCCTATAGGCATCATTTTAAAATGATCTCCACACCCTCATTATACCAATAGTCCTCTTTCTCTCTCTTTACAAATGAGATCTCTCAAAGATAAGTACACATAATAGATTTTTTTAACTATGTTTTCATGATTTTAGGGTTATTTACAAGATTATTAGGATCTTAATAGTCCTATAAAAGTTTTTGAGGCCCTAAATATGCTTGAATTATCTCTTGTTTCTTTTTCCAAGAATTATAACATACTTTCTTTGCTCTTTGACATAACACAATACTATTACTTATAGGTTATCTAGGAGATTGGTGACTTGACTACGTTTTAGTGTGATTATAGGTGATGATTATTGTTTTTTGTATGTATTGAGATATATTTAAGCCTTGAGAAGGTCAAGGATGATATATTATTAACATCTCATTCATTGAAATCAAATAAGGGATATAGTTCAACCTCCTTCATTGAGATATTCATATCTTCTAGTCTACTCAAAACACCACTTTCATGAAACACATATTGACTAAGTTTGTGTTGGTTGTAGATGGAGATTATTCCCTATTTAGGAGTGTATAGGGTATAATAATCATATCCTCATGACCATTATAGTTTCTAGAATTATTGAATACTCAAAATAGTGGATCCATGAGTTGAATGTGAATTGATAACATTGATATGTGTATAGATGATGAAATACATAAAACTAAGAATGAATTGGAAGATAATCTTTTATAATGGTGAAATGGAAATGTGAAAGTCTATGAAATGGGATGACATAAGAGAGAGGTGAAAAGAACATGAATCCACAACCTAGACAGTCATAAAGGATTCAAGATAAACATGAACATATTAGATCAATAGGATATACCATTTTGGATGATCTTGGGCTAGTATGCACTGTCAAAGGAGAAATCTAGTGATCACCAAATTACCTTAAGAAATGCTAAGTTTCCTTAAATTTTGCTAAAATAAGACTCCATGAAGATATCGACAGTAAATTGATGGTTTCTTTGATATGGTACCTTGATTAAAATTTGAAAAACTTGACATGAACATGTATGAAACCTATTAGATAAAATATATTGTGCTTGACAACCATGGATCATCCCTTGAACTGTACAACCTCTCCAAACTACCTGCAAACTATGAATTTAGTAGTGTATGTCTTCTTTATATATATATATGTATATATGTATATATATGTGTGTATATGTATATATCTATATATATATGTATATGTATGTATATATATATATATATGTATATGTATATGTATACGTACATATATACTTATATATGTATATATACATATGTATATGTGTGTGTGTATATATATATATACACACATATACATATGTATATGTGTGTGTGTGTGTGTGTGTGTGTATATATATATATATATATATATATATATATATATATATATATATATATATATAGATGTGCACACACACACACACACACACACACACACACACACACACACACACACACACACACACACACACACACACACACACAATCTTGTACATGTGGAATGAAGCTAAATAATGTCATGCAAATGTGGTTCAAACTCCTACCAAGCTCCATAAAATTTCATTTTTCTATCACCATGCTTAGGAGAGGAGAAAATTCAAAAAACTAGTTGCTTGTCTAAATTAAGAAGCCACTAGGAGTGCCTTAACTTGTAAAGGATTGTTCATAAAAGAGAGAGACAAAATGAATTCAAATACACAAATATGGAATCCCTTTTAGATCCCTTCCTCTTCCTAAAAATCCAAATATTGATATTTACTCTCATGGTCGTACCATATGAAAACTTGAAGGGCTCTCTTAATCTACAAAGAAACTAGGTAGATGAAGAGAACCAATTTTAAGCTTGTTTGAGATAATTTTACCTTAAATGTTTTTTGGAATACCTATCATGAAACCTTATTCCAATTCTTGGCCTCCATTATATGAATTTTTTTATAGAAATCCATACATCTACATGAAAACCATGAAAATAACCCTTCTCTTTCATTTTCTCCAAACTTTAAGCTTTAAACCACCAATTTAGGGCACTATGAGGATAAATATGAGTAAAAAATGAGATTATAACAAGTAATAATTATTTTTGAGATCAAAATGGGGTATTTTTACACATGGTAACTCTTTGGAGGCCAAACTATGCCTTAGACTTGAATAGGAGATATTTCCAGTGTATGAACTCATGTGACTAAACAATAATATGACTATGAGGGTAGTTATAGACATTATAGATTCTTTAGTGGCCTTATGAGGTCAAAAAATTTCATTTTAAGACCAAAATCTTCTCTTAGAAAACCACACATATAGCTTAAAAATAATCTTTATTAATTAATACCATGAAAAGTACTTTATAGCCTTCTTTAGGTCCCTAATAAGCTTTTATTTATCCTAATCATACTTGTCAAAGCTAGTCAACCTCATGTTTAAATATACCAAAAAAACCAAAAAAACTCATAGTGAGTTATTAACAGCCACCTCTCATACATCTCCATCAAGGTGTTTTAGATCATAAGGCCTCTTGAATTCCTTGTCAAAGACCTCCAAACATTCTCAAACATCATAATGACACTTGACACCAATTGAAAGAGGTATGATAAGGACATGACATAGAGACATATTCCATTAAATTGAGATTTAATGACATCAAGATGATCAAACACATCACTAAAAACCTAATACAAATAGGATATGATTTTTTTTTTAGTGTAGGGGTTGAAATTTGGCCTTGACAAGCCAAAATGCCAACATGTTTGGATACTCAGAGGGGGATAACTCACTGAATATTCATGATAATGGCAATTTTGAAACAAACAATATGGTTTTGATGGCTACCTTGGACTTACAAATATTTTTTTCACTTTAAAACACCTCTTATGACTAAAACAACAAGACATAACATAAAAAACACAAGAAACACACCTAAAATAATCACACCTAAAAAAAACAACAAAACAAGATAAACAAAATAACAAGGCAACAAACTACTACTTTTGCTAACCACTTATTAAAAGAAAAAAACAAAATAAAATAAATAACCTGAGGTCAAGCGCTTCCTCTAGGGTCAAATAGAAAACTTGATTGACCACTATGACACCATGAGATATGATGGACACATTTTGATAGCTCCTTTTTGCATCTAGGAGCATTAACATATTTATGGATTTTTAGGGATGTAATTGTGCCTTCTAATTCTAATTTTAGGTGAATGAGTTATATATGTGAGAATAAAACCTAGTCATACTCATCCCATATCCTCTTTTATTTCATCAATAATATCAATTCTTCTTTAATCATGAGATGTTGATGGTCATGTTGGATAGTTTAAAGTGGCTTGTGTTATGGCTACAAGGCTAGCTTCTAAGAGAGATGCATATGATTTCATGCTTCTTGAGGTTATTTGAGTTCAATTACACTTTATAAGAGTGGAGATGCATTTTAATATGGAGTGAGGAGTTGATAACCTTTCTTAAAAAGCTCAAATAAGTCATCTCCCAATAGGACAACTTGTTGGATTGGTGTGCTTGGAGGGCTGACTCCTTATTGCTTATTAGGATTGCTTCTCTTAGCTTAAATTCAATTACTTTTAATTAAATAATAACCTAAATTGATGATATTTAATAATTACATTTATTGGTTTTCACCAAGCTCAAGTATGATTAGACTTTATTCAATTTGAATTATAGAAGATGTAGGAGAAAGCATATCACAGTATAAAATATCAATCTCTTGATCATGATCCTTGAATATATCTAATTGGTCATTTGAATTTGTTTCATATTTAACATCAAATTGATTATTTATCATGCTCTCAAAGTCAACCTATTCTACATCTTCATTGGCTAGTTTACACTTGTCTTCTACCACTGCTACAAGTTCTTGTGAACAATCATGATGAATGCCAGCTAGCATGTGACCAAGGAGTTCATGGGAACCATCTCCTTATTTCTCAACTAAAATATCTTTATCTTATGTCTCATTTTGTATCCTAACAACCTATTTCAAGTCATCCTATTTTAAATTATAAAGGATTAAATCATGCCTATCTTTGCCAAGGGGTGTCCAAACGGTGATGTCATTCTCTTGCTCATTCAAATCACTCTTATTAGCTATCACATAAATTAAATCTTCTTCATTTTCCTCACAAAGGAGAGGCTCCTTATCAATGATTTGCATTATGGACCTTTGAAAATTTCTAAAAAGGTGATTCAAATCCAATGGTGTTGTTATGGATGCTTCATCATGTTTATTGGGTTACTCAACTTTGACAACAATCACTTCCTCTCTCTATTGTGCATTTTATTGAATAAACTTCCATGAGGGGAAGTCTTTAGGCTTTTTAGAAGGGAAGAGTAGAGGCTAAATGATCTCATACTTTATCTTGACTTCAACACTTAGGATTTTACTTGATTGATCCTCTCTCCCTTAGCTACTACATTTTTTTCCAAGTAATAACTTGGGTTTAGGTACTTGTTATTTTGTAGTTTTTACAACCATGGGTACAAATGGAAAAATTTCTTGTTGAGATTGTGATACTTTTTTAGTTTCTACTAATTTATGTAGATGTTGGTTTAAAAAATCAACTTATTTAGCAAGGTGAGACTCAAAATTAATCACCATATCAATGGGAATCTCTCCTTATTGATTAGAAGATGAAGGCCCTTGTATGATCTACTATAAAACATGTAACTCATTCTCTTCAAAATACACTTCTTGCACCTTTTAAGGTCTCTCTTGGATAGACTTCCAAGTAGGAAAAGTTGTCAAGGTTTGAGAGGAATTTTGAGGGATGTGATACACATTTGTTTGACATTATTGAGAGGGAAAATGTAGTTCAATGTAGGACTGATGTGAAATGGAGGGAATATGCTACTAGTTATGGTGAACCTGGTGTCTCTTATGGACTATCAACTTCTCTTCAATTCCTTCAACTAAACAACCTATTTCAAAGATATCATCATATAATTTTGAATGACATTATCTTATAAAAGATGCCAAATATTCTTTATCTTCATGCAATAAAGCTCTCATGCTCTTAATCTCATGCCTAGGGATCTCTTATCCATACCTCTTTTGTGTGTCAATTCTCACCATATGTTTTTCAAATCCAAACAATGTTTATTTAAATATTGATATGGATTATCTTGGATCTTGGTTGATCTAATAAAAAATGTCATGAGATTGCCAAGACTGATTAGATTTATAAGTAGGTTGCCAAGGAGGTGAATGAAGTTCATAAGGAGAGATAGAGTAATGTCCTTAGTATTGAAAAGAATCATAGGCCAGATAATGGCTCTCATATTGTTGATCAAGGTGAATATAAGGATGATAATTAGATGGATAGGGATCATAATGAAATGGGGATGGATCATGGGGTTGCTGATAAGGAGATGAATGACAAAAATATCCTCCATAGTCTGCCATAGTTCATCATAATACAAGTGAAACAATGAACTATGAACAAGAATCCTCTTTATCTTGGATATGATGACCATATGAATGCTTAAAACTACTTTTGAGGACCAAAATACTAATACAAATGCTCTAATTCCTAAATCTAGTCCCATTGGTGTGCTAGAATTGTAAGCAACCCAAGTTGCACCCTATTTGATGAGGTTTGTTAAATTCTCCTTAAAACCTAGACTAATATTGGATTGGTCTATAGGCAATGGGATACCTATAAAATTACACCAAACCTCTAGATTATGAGGTTGGCTCCTCTGAATATATCAAATTTTGAGTCCTTTTCCTAAACCTATTTGTTTAGTGGGGTGAATAGAGTTAGAAAGATAATTGAAAGGTAAAACCTATATTAATCATGGTGATGTACCAATACTTTCATCCACTCAAGTTGAAATGCTAATAACACTAATGAACTAATCATGGACTAAAATAATATCTCTAAGGTTTCATATGCAATAGTTTTTTATGTGGAGGTCATTATGAGTGATTTTAACTTAGAGGTTAAGGGAGAGAGGTCTTATTTGAGATAATTCTAACCATGTTATACTTGAAATATGTTCACGAACCTTTGACACTTCATATAACCTACATAAGATAACTCATCAACATATAGGTGTGATAAGGACATATCAAGGGAATATTAATGCCACTTATACACATCTGAATAATCATATACACACTATAATTCAATCATATATAAGCTACAATTGTACATATTATTAATCTAGAAGGTTAAAAAGTTCAATCTTGGTAGAGTTTCCTCATGCCCAAGAGAGGGAACCCAAAAATAAGCCATAAGGCCTCAATATATAGAAAATGAGGTGATAAAAAGAAGATTAGAATAGAGGATAAGATAATAACATCAATATATAATTAAATCAAGTATCATTTGAGTTACAAACAACTACAAACAATCCTCAAGAAGTCTCTCTATGATTAATGCTCCTCAGACCCTATTTTGTGATAGGTTTGTACACCATCTGTATAATAAAATGACATGTACATGAACCTCGATGAGTGTGATAGATTATCTAGGTTGTAGTCAGGCATTTATAATTTGTTTGGATGTATTTTCCTTCAATTAATCTAAAATTGGTCTATAGTGTTGAGCATGGTCATTGATGTTAGGTTATCATTGATGTCAAAGAGAGCATGAGGTACTAGTGTATTAATGACAAAAAAGTTGTTTTTTATATCTTGATGATGTATTTTAGAGGCCTTATGGGGTGTTATGAGTGATTATATTACTTATGGAAGTGAAAGGAATTTATCAGAGTAGTCATATGAGTGTCTAGGTTCAAGTAGTCATCTTGATAGATAACGTTAAGTGAGCATATTGATGACATAAAAATTCACATGTGTGAAGGTTTCAAGAGCAGATTGATATATAGAAATATTCCCATATGTGAAGAGATAATATGGTTAAATTTTAAATTCTAGACATGGAGTGTAGCAAAAGTTATTAAGGTGTAAAGTTGGCTTCTTAGACAGAGTTCAATAAGTTCCCATACTTAGACATTTTTGTGATATCAAAGATCTATGATGAGAAATTAATAGAGTGATGAGGATATATGGTGATAAATTAATATAAATATATGATTATATAATGGTAAGAATTATACTTGTTAGATAGATATCAATGATGAACATAAAGTTAATTAGTCAAAGATCCTGAGAATGAACGTGATAAATACATGTGTCACTTTCATGGAGTTTGAGCAGTAGATCAAGATCAATGGAGTATTTTAAACCATGAAGATAAATATAAATGGTATTAATTATTCAATAATTCAAACATAATGATTAGAATGTATGTGTGGATGCAAAGTGGTAGAAATTCATTGGAGATTGACTATAGGGTACGTAGAGGGCATGTGGGGCTACCAAGTGGCTTGATCTCAGAAGGGAGGATATAAGATCAATGGTGATAAATGTATGTCAAAGTTATGAGACTATTTAAAAAAAAAATTTAGTAAAATTTATATAGATTTTAGGGAGAATGAGATGAAGACACGTGTCTACAATATTTGCATTTCCTAGTGACCATTGGTATTTGAATTTAACAAAGGAAAAACCAGTCTATTGTATTTTAAGAATATATTTTGATATAGGAAAAATTTATTATTGGTGTAAAAACAAAAGTTGAAAATGAATTAAAGGGTCATCCATAAAATTTTATTATAATATTTTAATGTTTGAATAGTTGTATATATTCAACTCTAAATTTGACTGAAGGTTTGACCATGTTCTGTAAGTGACTTGAGAAGGATATTTGAGTTGTTCTTAATGGTATTTTGATATTTAAAGATTAAATAAATATTATATAGTGTTTTATACTAAATTAAAACCATATATGAATATTTTTGATGTTTTAACAATCCATATATAGTATAAACAAATGTCTAAAAGTTGACTATGCTTATTAGAGGCTAAAGACAATTTGAGTAACCACTTTGTAGAAGTGAGTTGGAAGAGTTATAAATATAATTAAAGAATAAAATGAGTATGTATATGTTATTTAAGTATAAAATTATATAACATGTCATTATTTTTCATGATATTCCCTTGATTAGATATGGAGAGTCAAAATAGCTTGACTATATTTTGATTGTATATGACCAATCTAAGTGGTCATTTTGAGAGAGTTGTTTTCAGTGCTTAGATATTGTGTTGAAGTATATAAAACACATTGAGGTGTTTAATAGTTCTTAAATGTTTCACCCATGTGATCTAATCATATGGATATGTGAAATACTTGAGTGTTTACTTCAGAAGTTTGAGACTATGTTTTTTGTGTATGAAGACCTAAACAACAAGGAGATTTAATTGGTAGGGTCAAGTATTAAGTTGGTGTTCTAGGTGGAATGGACCCATGAGGGAGTGAGAAAAAGTATATTAGAGATATGTTTTATTTTTTTTAATATTTTTTATAAGTTTAAAGTGGCCTAAAGAATTTAAGTTGTAATGTATGAGTATGAAGGCCTAATTATTTTAGGTCTCACCAAGACCTAATGGTGGTTTGGAGATAATGAGGTGTTGTATGACCTAAGGAGTATGTGGTTCTTACATGTAAAATGTATGAATACCTATTTAAAAGGTATAAAAATGATGGCAAGCATATTTCTTGACCAATATGGGTTATACCAAGAGAGTGGTATTAATACAAGGCATTATTGTCCTATTTATACTGGTAGTGGAAGTGTGGATTTAAGAGAAGGAGATAAAATTTCAAATAGAAGGTATAGGTCATTGAGGAATAATATAGAGTGAAGAGGATCATTAATGATTTTATAATAAATTTTATTTAGGAGGACACATAGGTCATTAGACCTAATAAGCCTAAAAGAGGTAGTTTGAGCGAGTTAGTCCTAAAAGTAGCTTGAGAGAGATTAGAGGTGCAGAGTGAAGACAAAGGTGGTCATCATCAGTTGAAGAGTATAAATAGGTGTTTAATATTATATATTCAACATATCTAAGTGGGTGCTTATTTTCTTAGGGGGTTAGTTCCTCCTTACAAGATAAATCTTGTTAAAGGTCTAGTTCTTGTGGGTGCTCAGTTAGATAGGGGCAATATCTCCTTATGGGATTGGTCTCTACTAAACTAAGGGATGGATGTTCCTTGATTAGTTAGTTCTAGTATAAATTTTGGATATTGTTATTATAGGACTATATTCCATCTTTTAGGGTTTAGTGGGTTTTATCTCCCAAGCGGGTTTCCCACATATATCATGTGTTCTATGATTGATCTTATTTTATCTTCTATTTTCATTGTTATGAATGATGTGTATGATTCATGATTATATGTGTTGAATGGTTTAAAGGGTTTATAATTTTAATTGAATATCTAGAATCACTAATTCACCCCCATCTTAGTGATTGTAACTCTAAAAATTGATATCAGGGTCCTTTTGGATTAGGTCTAACAACCTAAAGGTGATCCTAAGTAGTATAAGACGGAAAAGAAATTGAAGAAAGATAATCAAGAGTTTAATGCTCAAGTAGAGGTTAATTATGCATGTCTAAAATCAAGTGAATAAAATTATAATTAGTACAAGGCCTTTTTTGAGAAGTATAGATGTAAAATGAGTATGGCCATGAAGAAGATTAGACTAAGAACACGGCCTCAAGCTGTAAGGCTATTAAGGATGAGTGCATCAAGCTCAATAAGGAGCTAGAATACTTAAAGGCAAGCTCAAGATCAAAAGATGATAAAGATAAGATCAACATTATTTAGGTTCAATTAAGAGTTACGAAGACTAATCTGAGTTCAAAAGAGGAAGAATACAAACATTTCAAAACTCAATTAGAAGAGACAAATGCCAAGTTGAGTTTAAAGCAAGGTGAACATGATGATTTGAAGTCCAATATTGATTCTATAAATATTATTAAAGATAAATCATGTATATTGAAGGATTAAATGACTAAATATTCTAAGAGGGATAAGGAGATCATCCAAGATCTTAGAATTCAATTAGACGCTGTAAGTTGAAGTATGAGAGCTAAAGAGGATGAGAGTGTTAAATTAAATACCAAGAAAGATTAATTGAAGGATGAGCATGATAAATTTGTTGTCAACATAAATAATACTAATAAATATTAAGAGGGTTTAGCTCAAGATAAGAAGGTGAAAAGACTGATTAGGCAACCAAATGTTATAAGGTATGAAAGTTCATTTTATAGTCATTATTTTGCATGTAACATTTTTGGTCATAAGGCAAGAAACTATAGAAGGAAGAGTAGCTAGTCAGCTAGAGGTATGGATAATATAGTCTTTTATAACTAAAATGACATGGGACATATTGCTATATTCTACCCTAGAATACATGGGAAAAGATTAACCTTGTTATGGAGACCTAAGACAATTAAGCTTGAGTATAATAAATTGAAGAGACAAGATGGTATGTTTGCTGAGATTCATAATATTAATCAAGTATAAGGTATGAATGATGTTATTTGTTTTATTTATCATCAATTTGGTCATATTTCAAGATATTGTAAAAGCAAGCTCTCAAGTCATAAGAAGGTGCATGGACATCCTAGAGTGCTTAAGAAAGGTTAATCCTTGGTATGGAAACCTAAGGTAGTGAAAACCAAGATAGCTAATTTAGTTGAGCTGAAAAATCAAGGTGGATTACTTGATGAATTAAAAGAGGAATTAGATATGAAGAAGGTTCAAGAATGCCAAGAGAATGTGTAATCTATCTAGATATAAAAGGAGAATCAAAAGTTAGTTTAGGTTAAACTCAAAGAAAAGATTAAATTGCTAGTTGAGGTTAGTTCTAAGGTGTGTATGGATATAAGTAAACACCTTTCTATTATTGAAAAAGTTTCATGTGAAGAACATTAGTTTTCAATGTTTAGTGATGAGGTATGTCATTAATATTTGTTATCTCCATGTATTGTCAATTCTTTCTTAAAAGAAAAGGAGAATATTGTAGTGGATGAATAAGTTTCTTCTCTTAAGTCTAATAAAAATAAGAATAACTATCAATTTTAGATGACCAAGGAGGAGAAAGAATATGAGGTGTTGTGGGAAACTCCTTATTTCAACTTGTTATATGACATTGTGAGTTAGGGTGTCTCTATCTAGGCTTCAAAGAGACACTTGACAAGCAAGAGGAAGCATGGTGGATGCTAGTTGAGCTTTGGTTAATGTTGTAGGACAAGAATATCATTTAAAGATGTGTTTGGCTAAGGGGGAGTTAACTCAATTAGCTTGAGTGGCTTGAAGAAGATGTGAATGATGTGAGGGGGAGCATATGTGAAGATGATTTGAGCATGATAGAAGTGTGAAGATGTCTGCTATAATTGTGAATTCAAGAAGATTGATATGATGACTTGATCAAACCAAGTCATGTTTTGACAAGGTAATGAATATTCATTCATGTGAAAAGAGAGTTTGTGTGTTCTATAGGTAGATAGGTCCAAGGAATAGAGAATCCCAAGTTCAGATTGGTGTAAATCAAATAATAGATGACATGAGAAGGAACTCGATGTTAGGGGGAGCTTTCTAAGATCTGTAAGTAGTTTGTCAAGTCAATGATCAAGTTGGCATATTGAGGAAGAGACTATTTGTCATTAATGTCAAAGGAGGAGAAAGATCAGAATAAAGGAGTTAAAATGAGTAAGAAGTCATTCCAAGGGCATTTTTCCATCAATGATGAAGGGGAATATTGTTGAGCATGGTCATTGATGTTAGGTTGTCATTGATGTCAAAGAGAGCATGTGATACTAGTTTATTAATGATAAATAAGTTGTGTTTGATAAATTGATGGTGTGGTCATGTTACAGATACCCTATGGTGTGTTATAAGTGCTTAGAGTGCTTATGGAAGTGAAAGGAATTCATTAGAGCAATCATATGAGTGTTTAGGTTCAAGTAGTCATCTTGATAGATAAAACTAAGTGAGAAGATTGATGACATCAAAATTCACACGTGTGATGTTTTCAAGAGAATATTGATATATGGATAGATTCCCTTATGTGAGAAGATAATATGGTTTAATTTTTAGGTCTAGACATGGAGCGTAGTAAAAGTTATTAAGGTACAAAGTTGTCTTCTTATACAAAGTTCAATAAGTTCCCATATATAGCTAAATTTGTGATATCGAAGATCTACAGTGAGTCTTCAATCAAGAAATGAAGATCCTTGATGAGTAATTAATTTGAAAAAATAAGGATATAATGGAAAGAATTATACTTATCAAATAGAGATCAATGATGAGCATGAAGTCAATTAGTCAAATATTTTGAGAATGAACATGATGAAGACATGTGTCACTTTCATGGAGTTAGAACAACACATCAAGATAAATAGAGCACATCCAACCATGTAGATCAAAATAAATGGTGTGAATTAGTAAATAATTCAAAAAAAATGCTCAAAAGGTATGCAAGGATGCCAGGTGGTAGAAGTTCATTGAATACTGACTACATGGTATGAAGAGGCCATGCAGGGCTGCCAAGTGGCTTGATCTAAAAAATGAGGATCTAAGATCAATGCTAAGTGATGTATCTTAAATTAAAGAGGATAGTAAGGATATAATTAGAGTGTAATTGATATATATTTTAGGGATTGTGATATGAAGACATGTGTCTGCAATATTTACATTTACCAGTGACCATTGGTATTTGAATTTAACAAATGAAAAACTAGTTTATAGTATTTTACAAATATCTTTCAATCTAGGATGAATTTATTTTTGGTGTAAAAAGAAAAGTTGAAAAGGAATTAAATTAACATCCATAAATTTTTATAAAAAATTTGAATGTTTGTATAGTTGTAGATATTTAGATCCAAAGTTGACTAAAGGTTTGACCATGTTCTATAAGTGACCTGAGAAAGATATTTGAGTTGTTCATGATGGTATTTTGATATTTAAAGATGAAATAGATATTGGAGAGTGTTTTAGACTCAATTATAACCATTTTTTATTATTTTATATGTTTGACCAATTTATCTTAAGTATGAAAAAATGTCTAAAAGTTGATTGTGTTTTTTGGAGGCTATAAACAATTTGAGTGACCACTTTACAAAACTGAGTTGGAAGAGTTCTGAGCATAATTGAAGAATAAAATGAGTATGTATATGTTGTATAAGCATAAAAGGATTATAATAATGCATTGGTTATCATGATATGCCCCTAATTTGATATGGAGAGTCAAAATAGCTTGACTATATTTTAATTGTATATGACTAGTTTGAGTGGTCATTTTGAGATAGTCATTTTTAGTACTTAGAGATATTTTTGAAGTATATAAATCATAGGGAGGTGTTTTAGAGGTCCTAAAGTGTTCACCCATGTGATGTAATAATATATCTATGTGAAAGACTTGAGTGTTTGGTTCAGAAGTTTGAGACTATGTTTTTTATGTATGAAGACTTGAAAAACAAGGAGACCTAATTGGTAGGTTCAAGTATTAAGTTGGTGTTTCAGGTTGCATGGACATATGAGAGAGTGAGAAAGTGTCTATTGGAGACAATTTTGATGTGCTTTAATCTTTGGTAGAAGCTAAAAGTGGCTTGAGGAGTTGAATTTGTAACATATGATTATGAAGGCCTAATTGTTTTACGTCTCACCAAGAGCTAATGGTGGTTTGGGGATAATGAGGTATTATATTAACTAAGGATTGTATGTTTCTTACATTTAAAGTATATTAGGACATATTTAAAATGTATAAAAAGTATGGTAAGCATCTTGGCTGACCAAGATGGGTTATACCAAGAGAGTGGTATAAATATAAGGCATTGTTGGCCTATTTGTACTGGTTATGGAAGTGTGGATTCAAGAAAAGGAGAGAAAATTTTAAAGATAACGTAAATTTCATTTAGGACCAAAAGATATTGAATAGGATAATTCATTCTTATCTGATCAAGTTGATGTAGGATACACAGGTCATTGGACCTAATGAGCCTAGAAGCGGCAGTTTGAGTGAGTTAGTCTTAGAGGTAGCTTGAGAGAGATTAGAGGTGAAGAGTGAAGACAAAGGTGGTCATAATTAGTTTAAGAGAATAAAAATGTGCTTTTTATAAATTTAAAAGGTATCTAAGTGGGTGCTTAGTTACCTAAGGGGTTAGTTCCTCTTTGTAAGATAAAGCTTGCTAAAGTTCTAGTTGTTATGGGTGCTCAACTAGATAGGGGCAGTAACTCCTTATGGGATTTGTCTCTCACTAAACTAAGGGATGGGTGTTCCTTGATTAGTTGGTTATATTATAAATGTTGGATATTGATATTATAGGACTATATTACATATTTCAAGGTTTAGTGGGTTTTATCCCTTAAGAGGGTTTCCTACATATATCATGTGTTTTGTCCTTGATTATGTTTTATCTTCCATGTTAATTTTTATGAATGATTTGTATGATTCATGATTATATGTGTTTAATGGTTAATGGTTTAAAGGGTTTGGAATTATATTAAATATTTAACATCATAGATTCACCCCCCTCTTAGTGATTGTACCTATAACATGTAGTAGGGTTTAGGGAGTGCTTAAGAGTGCTTGGTGATCTTAATGATGATTCATAAGACACAAAAAAATAGTACACTAGGCCCTCTACCTCTCCCGAATTTCCCAACCTCCCATGAAAAATATCCATACCATGGTGAGCATGTGAAGTCACCTCTTTGGTAAGAAAATAGGCTTTCTTAGAATGTTTGGTGTCTTAAAGCCTAAATGACTAGTCATATCACCTCTTATGTGGGTCAAATATGACATAAACCTCTCTCAAAACCTGATGATGATGTTAATGAATATTTTAATTGCCATCATGACCTTATTTTGACTTTTGCTGCCCCTTATGGTGGCACTAATCAATGATGTCAACAAATAAACATAGGTAAATGTAGGGTTGTTTTTCATTTGTAGTCTTTAACTAATTCTCAAGAATACTAATCTTCTCTTCATCCTATTTGGTCTTATTGGCCATGTCTTTCAACTTATGATGAGCTGAAAATATCTTAATAAACTACATAAAAAATGAATAGATTCATTTAGGTCCTTTGGGGTCATGGTATTATCTTGATCAATCCATTCATCTTCTATTTATATGCACACAATCCCTTATTTAGACCTCTAGACCTATATGCCTATGTAAATGGTCATAAAGACCCCTATAGATGATTATTTCAAGGTTAATTATTGAATTGAGGTCCCATTATTCCTTATATATCACATATTATGTGTAAATACCTTAAATTTCCTTGCTTACAAGCTCAAATTAGCCTTCTTTGGCCTAGTCCGTATAGTATGAATCCTACACATACCAACCACTAGATTGTCATGACGATCAAGAGAGTTAAAAAGATAACCAACATCATTTCATGGATAAAACACATCATTAGAATTATTATTGAGGAATATTTTCTCCATCAAGCTTCTTTGAGGGTTTCACAAGGGTTTAGGGGATCTACACTTCTTATCAATGATTCATAGCATATAGACCCTTGATGGAAAACCTCTTGCCATAGAATTCAAGTACACTAACCTCTCCAATAAACCTAACTAGATAAAGCTACCATATAAAATATACATGAATATTTTTATGTGGTTAATAGGTTCTTTGATTGGTTGTCTTAGACTGTGCATGCAAAAACAAAGTTTAAAGCTCATCAAAGTGAAATAAATCTTAGATCCATTCAAAATGATGGCAGGGTCTCCCACTAGGTTTTGATGTTTGTCTTCTTATGTTATCCCTCAAGGGCATATCTGTATGAAATTTTTAGTGTGATCCATATCATAAGACACATGAGTATTGATAATCACCTTTCTCTACTTTACAAACCCTAACATGAGGTTCAAATCCCCAATATGATCCATTATACCTCCAAACAGTCCTCCTAGTTCCATTATTGATTATCAATAGATTGAGGCATGATTGTGAAAAAATAGTGGATGATTACACTATTTATCTAACCTATAGGATAGGATATAAATATTAATCCAATGACGGAGATTTTTTATACCAAATTTTGGATATTAACTCCACCTATAGACATTTCAATCCGTCAAATTCCTCTAAATTGGCTCTATATGTTGAATGTGTGTAAACCCTTTTAGATTTCAATAGATATATGCCATTCTCTAATCATTTCATGTTTTTAAAAAAGTGTATGAATATTTTAATGATGTTAAATACCTATATGCATCATTTTCAAATGATCTTCATACCCTCATTATACCAACATTCCTCTTTCTCTCTTTTTGCAAATAAGAGATCTCAAGGATAAGTGCACACAGTAGCTTCTTTTGACTATGTTTTCATGATTTTAGGGTTATTCACATTCTTATTAGGATCTCAAAATTCCTATCAAAGTGTTTTATGCCCTAAATATGCTTGAATTATCTCTTGTTTCTTTTACCAAGAACTTCAACTTGCTTTCTTTGCTCTTGACATAACATAGTACTAGTACTTGTAGGTTATATATGAGATGATGATTATTGTATCTTGGTTATTAATACCTCAACTAATTTTAATGTTTTTAAATTAACTTTGAGCCTTTATCTATTTTAAACACCGTATCATGCTTCATAATCTCAAGTCCACCTTCCATCCTTGGTCAAAACTGAGTTTTGCCTTTCTTAGCTGCACATTGCCTCTAAGCTGATTGTAGATGCCTATTTGAATATCTCATGAAGTCCATGTAAATAACACCACATACTTGATTTGGTTTTAATATTTAATGGATTAAATCTTTTAACTATTCAAACTCTATCTCCTCATTCTTTTGATCAAAATTTAGAGAGGTAATTTGACTGTATCTTGGTATGACTATAGTTGATGGCTCACTATACCTTATAGGAACTAAGATAGAGAAAAATCATGGTGTATGGTTAATTAGGTTTGGAGAGGTTTCATTTTTTCCAGTTTTTATTTTAATTTCACCTCATTCACCATAAAATTTTTGTCTATCTCTCACTTGTTTTGATGTCCAAGAAATTCCTTAACCATACCTTGAAGTATCCTCATAACACTCAACTATAGATGCAAATGGCGTGTTGACTATGTGTCTCAAAATTAATGAAAGATTGTAAACCATGTATTCTTGGTTCACCATATAGACCTCTTATACCTTGATTAGAACATAAAAATATTGCTTTCTATCCTTCTCCAAAACCAAAACACAGAACCTCATTGGAGATTGGTGACCTGATTATGTTTTAATGTGACTAGAGGTGATTATCACTATGTTTTATATATACTGAGATATATTTAGGTATTGATAAGGTCAATGATTATATATTATGAAAATATAATTCATTGAAATAAAATAAGGGAGATAGTTATACCTCTTTCATTTAGTTATTCATATCTTCTTGTCTCCTCAAAACACCACTTTCATGAAGCACATCTTGACTGAGTTTCTCTTAGATGTAGATTCTTAACTATTTAGTAGTGTGTAGTGTATCATAATCATATCCTCATGACCATAATATTTTATAGCATTATTGATTACTAAAATCATTGTATTCATGAGATGAATGTGAATGGATGGTAGTGATATGTGTATGGATGATGAGATACATAAAACTGAGAATGAAGTGGAAGATAAACTTTTACAATGGTGAAATAGCAATGTGAAAGTATTTGAAATGGGATGACACAAGAGGGATGCCAAAACAACATGAATCCACAACCTAGATAGTCTCAAATTATTCAAGGTAAGAATGAACATATGAGATCAATAAGATATAACATTTTGGAGTCTCTTTGGCTAGTATGCACTATCAAAGGAGAAACCTAATAATTTACAAATTACCTTTAGAAATGCCAAGTTTCCTTAAATTATGATAAATTGAGACTTCATGAAGATATTGAGAGTAAATTTATGGTTTATTTACTATGTTACCTTGAGGAAAATTTGATAAAATTTAAATAAGAACACATGAACATATATGAAACCTCTTGGATAAAATATGTTGTGCTTGACAACCATGGATCATCCCTTGAACCATACAACCTCTCCAAACTACTTTAGACTAAAATTTTAATAGTGTATGTATTCTTGATATATATATATATATATATATATATATATATATATATATATATATATATATATATATATATATATATATATATATATATATATATATAACCTCACAAATGTTGAATGAAGTTGAATAATTTCATGGAAATGTGGTTCAGACTCCTACCAAGCTCCATGAACTTTCATTTTTCTCTCACCATGCCCAGGAGAGGAGAAAAGTCAAAAAATTGGTTGCTTGTTTGAATAAATAAGCCATTATGAGTGCCTTAATTTGTAAAGGATTATTTATAAAATAGAGATAGACAAATTGAATACCAATTCCAAAATATTTAAGCTTGTTCAGACCCCTTCCTCTACCCAAATTCTAGATCTTAATATTCTCTCTCATGGCCATACTATTTGAAAACCTGAATGCCTATCTTGAGATGCAAAGAAACTAGGTGGATGAAGAGAACTAGTTTTAAGCATATTTGAGATAATTTTTCCTTTAATCTTTTTTTTAATACCTATCATGAAACCTTCTTTCAATTCCTGAACTCCATTTTATGGAAAAGTCCATACAAATCTATACGTTTGTATGAAAACATGAAAATAACCTTTATCTTGCATTTTTTCCAAACTTTAAGCTTTTAACCACTAATTTATGGAAATATAAGAAGAATTAAAAGCCAAAAGGGAGATTATAACAAGTAATAATTCTTTTTTGAGAGAAAAATTAGGTATTTTGACATGTGGGAAGTATTTTGAGGCCAAACTACAAGTTAGACTTGAAGAAAAGATATTTACAAAGTATGAACTCATGTGACTAAACAATAATATGGATATGAGGGTGGTTAGAGACATTATGAATGATTTAATGGCCTTATGAGGTCAAAAAATGTCATTTTAAGACCAAAATAATCTCTTGGACAACCACACATATATCTTAAAAAGAAGCTTTGTTAATGAATACCATGGAAAGTAGTTTATATCCTTTTTTAGGTCCCTATAGGCTTCTATGTATCTTGATCATACTTGTCAAAGCTTATAATCAGCCTCATTCTTGAATATACCAAAAATACCAAATAAACTCATAGTGACTTATCAACTACCACCTCTCATACATCTTCATCAAGCATCTTAGATCATAAGGCCACTTGAATTCCTTGTCAAAGACATCCAAACATTCTCAAACATCAAAATGACACTTGGCACCAATTGAAAGAGGTATGATAATGACATGACACTAAGACATACTCCCTTCAACTGATAGTTAATAACATCAATATGATCAAACACATCACTAAGGACCCAAAACAACTAGGATGTGAAAAAAAATTTAGTTTAGGGGTTGGCATTTGGTCTTCATAGGCCAAAATGCCAACAGGTTTGTTATATTTAGACATGATTTCACCTTAAACATAATGATGCAGGTGCATTATTATCCAAATAGAATGGCATTGTTTAGATATACTAGGGAACAATTATTTAAAATTTTAATATATTATCATAGTTGCTACAATATTATTTCAATTAAAATTAGATATTTTACTCAAATTTAATGGATGCTTATACAAATCACAAAGAATAGAGGCATGCACATAACATATGGTCATGTTTGACACAAATAGGTTCAATTTTATGCATGATTTGATAATGGGGTACACATAACACATATATTCTTAGCTATATAATAATTTGTCAAAAATTTAGATCTCTTACTCAGATTGTATGATTGAGTATGCTTAATTACCAAGCTTCGGGGCATGTGTGTGACACATGGTCTACTATCTCAAATTTTCACCATATTATAAATAAGGAATGGAAACTTATGTAATTATGTATGTTCACTAGATTTAATTTAAAATTATATATAGGTTATTTTTGCAGCAATTATCTCACCAGTTATACACTAGAGTGGATCATATAACCATCTACAATGGTTGGTTAAAATTTTACACTAGTACCCAATATATTTAGCTATGTGGGGT
The DNA here is from genome assembly GCA_037957365.1 of Torreya grandis. NCBI lineage: Eukaryota > Viridiplantae > Streptophyta > Pinopsida > Cupressales > Taxaceae > Torreya > Torreya grandis. The sequence continues at coordinate 801,805 of JARHVA010005845.1, forward strand.
TGAATTTAAATAGTGTTTTTACATTTAGGCACATCTCTAAACAATAAAACTTTGGGGAAAGATAAATTTTTATTTTCATACTACATTAGTTTACTCAGATTATATACATGGATTCTACATCGAAGTTTATCTCCACAGGTATCACTTGAAGTATTTTTCAATTCTTTAGCCAAGAAGAGAATAAGATTAGAGACCATATTATATCTGCATGGGTTAATTATATTGGATCCATGGAATATCCATTTATAAACATAGGCAACAAAATTAAGCTTGTGTATCACTTTATTCATTTTACTCTAGTAATTTCATTTCATTACATTACTTATATATATATATATATATATATATATATATATATATATATATATATATATATATTGGGGGGGGGGGGTGTTTAGGTTCCCAAATATAGTGAATAAAACACAAGTACTATGTATTTTAGTGAATTTAAATTTAAGTACTCTTAATACCTAGTTAAGACTCCATTAGTGCACTTTGTATTAGTCCTATGTCCTTTACCTATAAATATATCACATTCAATGTTTTTAATTATATTTAAAATAAGTAATGTTTTTACTTACAATTCTTATGTGAGTTATAGGGATCCCTAGTAATTTATTCTATTTATATCTCATTATTTTATATATTTCATAAAAAAATGCTCCCTTTTTAGTATCATGCTCTACATAGTTATCCATAAATCATGACCTGATCTTATAATATCTTTAGGTCCTTAGTTTTTGAGCGCATTTGGTTTGGGTCTCTTTTATGTCTCTTTTATTCATTTTTTATTTGGTTGGCATGTTAAAGGACTTTAAAATTTAATTCAGGAGTCTTAAATATATAGAGTGCTAAGGGTGATTTTACATCTAGCACTTATCTACCTAGAAAATGCCAATTAAATAAAATGACAACACAAAAATCTCATTATCTATATTTTAAATATCCAAAATTTATAGTTTTACATCTAGATTGAATGATTGGACCAACAGAAGGGCATAAGTGAAGAGGATTTAGATCACATTGCATATAATCTAATCACACACACAATAGAGGGATAATTATATTGATCCAAGGTACCCAATTTTAACTATGTAGGAAGTGTTTAGTTATAAAGGGGTTTTTAAGCCTAGATTGGTTATTCCCCTTGATCGTTGTCACCATTTTATGTTTCATTTTACATGTGTAGGACCTTGGTAGGGTTATGGAAAGAAATAGGAAAAAAACATAGGATATAACACATGATCACATATATTTAATAGGATACAAATAATCCACATGTGATGTTGCACAATTTTATAATACACAAATTTATTCCATAGTTAGCATAGATATAACCATTCTATTTGGACAAAGGCATAGACTACTATTATCTAAATCTACTGGCCATGTCCCAATATATTAAAATAATCACCTTTATAGATATGAAATTATTTGTGCTAAGTATAACAAAATGTAAGCTATCTATAGTTTTGCATAACCTGAATAAATAGAAGTGATCATCCATTCTTTATGTATTTTGATCAAAATTTTAATTGTTCATTGTTTGCAAATAGGTGGATGTGAATGCATATTTTACTTAAAATATATTTTACTTAGTTATTTATCTAAATTAGATTAAATTTATTTCCCTAATCTTAAATTTTCATAAAACATATTAAACCATGTTTTAGTGATGGATAGAACCATGTTTCAATTTATGCAAATTTGACATTATAATTTATTACCCAAGTTATAAACAATTTATCTATATTATATGAATACATACACACTTTTAACAAAACAGGACACAAGGTGTACACATATTGACATAACTATTTAGAATATGCAAACTTTCATATTTTTGCAAACTTTGTTATACTCAAACATGACCACACTGTAAAGATAGTATAAAAATTATGTTATTATCCAAATACAATGGTTTGTCCACATGGTTTGATTATATTATATCCATGGCATCTCCAATTATAAACAAACACATGCAACATAGGTAAGTGCTCATATCACTTTATTCCTTTCAATCTAGTAATTTCATTTCTTTACATTACCAAAATAAAATAGGGGTAAATATAGACACCCAAATCTGGTCAATCAAACACAAGTACTAAATCTTATAGTCACCTTACATAATTTAGGGACTCTTGATTATGAATTAAGACTATATGAAATATTTGTCTTAATCATATGCATTTTTCCTATTGATATCTCATATTAAATGTTTTTGTTGTATTTTCAAAAGTATTATTGTTCCCTATACTTCTTATGTGAGTCATAAGATCCATGGTCCTATCTTTTTTTTATACATTACCATTTTATTTATTTCAGATAAAATAGATTTTTTAGAATCATCACATCTATGTGGTTGTCTATAATCCATGACTTTTTCCTAACATCTCTTTTAGTCCTTATTTTTGGAGCACAATATTTTTTGGGTCTATTTTATGATTGCTTGAATAATTTTTATGTCGATTGGCACACAATTGGGTTTTAACATTTGAATTAGGAGTTGTCTATATATATAACTTTAAGAGGCCTTTTACATATAGCACTTATCTACCTATAAAAGACAAAATTAAACAAAATTACAACATAACAAGCTCAATATATGCATTTTATATATTTGAAGTTTATATTATTACATCTATATTGCATGATTGGACTAAGATGATGACATAGGTGAAGATAATTTAGATCACATTGCATATGATACAATCACACACATAATAGAGAAATAACTATACTGACCTAATGCCCCCTTTTGGGATTATGTAGGTAGCACTCAATTATTAATGGGTTTCTAAGGCTATCTCAGTTATTCCCCTTACTCATTGTCCTCATTTATGCTTAATTTTCAATGTGTAGGACCTTGTCAGGGATTTTGGAATGAAAAAATATGAAATAAAATTATATAACTCATGATATAATATAAATGGTGGGTTAACAAGTATCTATAGGTGGTGTTTCACACTTTACTAATTCATAGAATGATTCCATAGTTAATGTAGATAAAAAAACTCTATCTAGATAAAAACATAGATTGACGTTGTCCAAATATGTTGGCCACATCCCATTGAATTAAAATAATCACCCTTGTAGATTTGTAAGTATATTATTTAGAATTACAACAAAACCTTAGCCATATAAAACTCTATATAACACAAATATTTATAACTTCCCATTCATTCTCTATGTATATTGATAAAAACACGAATTATTTATACGTTTAGAAATATATGCATGTGAATGCCTATTTTAATTAAAATATATGTTACTCATTTATTTATTTAAAATTTATTATATTATTTCCATAGCCTCAGTTTTGTATAAAATAATTACAAAGGGGTTTTTAAGGCTAACTCATCTATTCCCCTTACTCTTTGTCCCCATTTATGTTTCATTTTCCATGTGCAACACATTACTAGGGTTTTTAAACAAAAATGAGATAAAATAATAAGATTTAATGCAGAATCCCATAGATCATACAAGTTAAAAATCATATACAGGTGGTGTAACATAGTAACTTAATTCAAATATTTATTCCACTATCATCATAGACAAAATTGATTTATTTAGACAAAGGCACAAACTATTGTCAAAATCTGTTGGTCATGTCCCATTAAATTAAAATAGTTACCCTTGAATATTTGAAAGTATCTCAATCAAAATTATAGTAAAAACTCATCCATATATAACTCTACATAACCTAAGTATACATATGTTCTCATCCATTCTCTAAGTATTTTGATCAAAAACCTAATTATTCATATGTTTACAAATAAATTAGTGTGAATGCCTATTTTAATTTCAATCTATTTTAATCAATTTTTTAATCTAAATTAGATTATACTTATTTCAATAATTTAAATTTTATATAAAACACATTGGTGAACCTGATGTAAATCAAACATAAAACCTTCTGATAAACATATTGGATACATAATTAAAGATATACTTCCTACAATAATATTAATAAAGGGATTCAATGGTCAAGATCTATATTTTTGATTTCACTCTACCATTATAGGTTGGTCAAACACATGTGACCACCAAGTTTGCAATATTAGCTAGAGTAGGAATATTTGATATGTTATTGGGATGGCCCTAGATTCAATAACTTTGTGTAGTACCCTATACAATACACAGATGTATGAAATACTTTTTTTTATAATGAGGTTATCATAGTTCATAGTATTCCATATGAATACCCATAAAGACCAAGGTTATTTTTCCTACACAATATATTATTTACCAATCCATGATATGTGTATTTTATTTACATAAATTGTTTTGTGCTTCAATATATACATTATATATATATATATATATATATATATATATATATAATTTTATATAAAACATAATTAAATAATTTACATTATTGATTTTCATAATGTAAAAACCCTAATTTGGTCAATCAACCATAAGTATTATGTCTTTTGTTTCTCTTTCACATGAAGGTCTTAGTGATGAATGTGATCCTTGTTCATATGGTCATTCTGAGTCTTTTAATGTTTCATATGCCTTATTTTCCCTATTTGTAGCACCCCTAGTAGTCCTAAATAGCCTTCTCTAAGTCACAGGGTCCCCTAACCTATGTTTCTTAGTTTTAGATTTGATTTAATCCTTAGGACACTATGCCATTTTTAGGATATTAGCACAACATGACACTAGTGTCCAATTATGGCTCTAGTATTCAATGGACATTTTTTCCCATGTTTGAATCCTAACCCTCTATTGAGCCTTAAATTAAATTTTTATCCCTCTTTTACAAATTTTTATCCATTGAAAAAGTTATTATATTAAAATTAAATTTAATTCTATATAAAGAGCTTCACAAGGCATTTTATATCTAGCACTTAATATTTTGGCACATAATTACATAAAATCAATCAATAGTAAAACTCAATACTTTGCATACTACTCAACCATCACACCTATACATTACATGCTTGATAAAATAAAGGCCTAAGAAAAAGTCATTATAGCATACCATGCAAGTTGATTATGCACATTCCCTAAGGGATAACTACATATGATCTTAGACCCCTAGCATTGGGTTTAATGTAGGCAATAGCCAAGACAACTAGGGTTCTACTCTTCACAATTGTAACATCACACAACCCAATTTTTCCCTTACTTTTTGAATTTTATATGGTTGTTATTTCATGTATACAGGTAATCATTATGGTTTTGGAATATATTCAACTAAAATAGTGACACAGATGAGATCGTGAATGACATAGAACCACTTATAAGACTTATAGAAGCTCTTACAGCTTCCCTCAAAGTTTTAGATAGTTTCTACATGAGGGAAACTAGTAACATAATTGGATAGTAAAACCACATGGCACTAATATAATAAAATTGAAATTACTATCCAAGACCATATTTCAATAGCAGTTAGAAAATGGAAGGTGTTTTCATGTTTTAGTTTCCTATTCAATAGAAAAGCCTATTTATTTCTAGATAAGTACTCTTTCTCTTCTCACTTTTTATTTTAGAAAACATCAATTTAATAAATCATTTACATTTTTCATCCCAAATTAGTATCATGATAAACCCTTTAAAAACATAATATTTACACAAGTTAAGTCTTAAAAGGTTAAAACATTTGGTAAACTTGAATTACTCTAAATATTGCTTAAAAACCTTGTTTTGCCTAGTGTTTACCTTGTCCAAAATTTCATGCACTAAATTAGGGTTAAAAAATTCTATTTTTATGATTTTTTGGAATAACCTAGATCATTTAAACAACCCTAATTCAAAACTCTAGATCCACATACTAGGTCCCTATGCATTCAAATACTAGCAATTAGAATTTCACTTACAATCTTAGTTTCTATTACACACTTGGTTCAAAATTTATCAATTGCACATATGCTTATGTTATATTAAATTCAACCTATTATGTGTTTGTTATTAATTATTTACATTATATTCATTTTAAATTATAAAATTTCATCTAATAAGCCTTCTACCCCTCACCCAATTGATGAAAATTTGAATTTCTCTCATAATTATAATAATGAATGGATAAATTTTTAAAATTGCACATTAAAACATAATAATGACTTCATTTATAATGATGATAATGATGAATATTATTATAATGATGGATATAAGGATCATTACAAGCATGAAAAATTAAAATGCAAATGAGGATATATTAGATACATCATCTTCACTTTCATCTCACTCTCCTCTTACACCTCAAAATCAAACTAACAATATAATGCCAAAAGAGTCTCTTGTTGGTAGTGATTTTTTCTTATGTGATCCTATATTCTCACCTAATTTTGATACCTCATTATTTCAACTAAATCAATATAAGTGTAATACAAGAAATCCACTTTTGCATGATTCAATTTAAACAAATAAGAACAATGCATTTTATTTACCCTTCTTAGTTAAATTCAAAAAAAATGTACCAATGATATTACACCTAGCAATGCACAAACTAAGGTAGGTGAGATTATTTTATCACCCATTTTTATATTCCAAACTCAATGAAATGATAATTTAAATTAAATAAATAATGAAAATGTCTCTAACTCTTCTCCTACATGTCATAATATGCAAAAAGAAAACATGATTGCTACTTATTATACCTTTGACTCCAAAATTGAAAGTGATAATCATTCTTGAATTCTACACATAGCTAGTGAAAAAATGCATTACATTACACCTACACATGATGACACATTGCATAGTATTAAAAATTTAAAATCTTCTCCTACTTTCTATCTTAATTAACATGTGGATGATACTTATTTTAATCTTACTTCTACAAATGAATCAAAATTTGATTTTGATGAACCTTTGAATAATGATAATTATTATGATTATGATGAATATGACATAGAATATACACCTAGTTCTCCTCCTACCTCACTTATTTCTCTTGTTCAAACAAATACAAGGTCACATGTAAAAAACACATTCACACTTATTCTTATGTTCATAATTACATTTACTTAAGAATGAAATATGTTCTATTCAATTATCATGGAATACTTCTTTATAAATTGAAAATATAAGAGATACCAATGAATCTCCCTTAACTCCACTTACTAAAGTAGAACCTATTTATAAAACTAACTTAAAAAATGGTGATAATGCATTTCCCTCTAACCAGGTCCCAATTATCACACTTTTAAAGGTTACATAGAGAAAACCAATGCTCCCTAAAAAATGTTTCCATTACAATATACCAATGGCTAAGATAAATAACAAAATTCAAGAATTAAATTAACCCCTTGATGATGATAATATACCTTCACAAGTGTTAATTTACTTGATGTATGTTGTGGGTGCTTTGAAACAATAAATACACCATCTCACTTTGGAGAACAGAGCATACCAATATTAGGCCAATGTGACTGTTATCCATGGTAACCCTATTCCATATAGAATCTCCACTACAAAGTTAACACACAACTTTAAAATATGAGTGTTACCTATATTTTATGGGCATGAAGATCCATACTTGCACTTTTAGGCTTATGATAAATCCATGGCACATGTTACCAATATGTTGACTCTACTAAAATTAATTCCAAAATCCCTAGATGGGGAAGAACTAAACTAGTTCTAATATACAATCCCTAGTTGGTTACTATATACATATGATGAGTTAGGAATAGTCTTTCTCAAGCACTACATACATAATAAGGGACCTCAAATCACACATGAGAGTTTACCTTCATTACATTAGGGTGAGACATATCCAACATATGAATACATTTTAAGATTCAAATCATGTTTTCATCACTTCATTTATCAGCCAACAAATTTAGAGGTACAATACATCTTTGCAAGAGGATTGATTTTTCCTCTTAAGGATAAATTACTATATCAAACATCAAAATAATTTTAGAATATATGTAACATAGCTATGGCATTATAGGTAGAATTAGGACTAGTGATTACACATTTAGAGAAAGATTTTGATGTAGGTCCCTTAGAGTCCCAGTCATCTAACATGGTACAAGAGCTTACTCCACTTCCAATTAAGAAATTAGTAAAACAAAAACAAATGATAAATATACTCCACAACGGCAAAGATCCACTTCATAAAGCACCTCCTTTAGTAATCAAAACACAAGATACAGATAGAGGGGTTATACAATTTTTAGATAGGGATAGGCTTCATTACATCTTTCTTACATTATTATATAGGGATATGATCACACTTGTTCCTACTAATTATTATGTAGCATACCATTTGCACAAGGTAGAACATAAAACATACTAAAATTTTCATAAGTTTAATGGACATTCAAATGATCATTGATAAGCTAATTGATCCCATATTGACCACTATGTCAATCAAGTCATTATAACATTTACACATGGGGCACTGAGGTCTTAGTTACTACACTCTATTAAATCACACTCCTCTATGATAGAGTTATCATAGGATGTTCATTTTGAGGAGCCATTTGTTACTCATCATATGAGACATGTGGTTTTTAGGACACCTAGTTATGAGAAATCTTATGCACCACAACTTTAGTAGAGATGTGTTGATACCTAAATGTGTACCATAGGTGCCTAGAGTGTTTAAGAAACACTTCTCATTTTAGATTTCCTAAGAACTTAATGCATGAGTTACAAGCTGTGATAATCCTATTATCTATTGGTGGAATAAAGGTATAACAAGTGACTATTCAAAATATTTATATTAAGTAATGGTTGGGAGCCATCATGGCCAAATAATAGATCTGTGATTAAACTTTTTTTTGGAATAATGGAGATTTATTCCTATTTTAATTAAGGGTTTGGATTAATAAATCAATATAAAATATACTAGTAAACATAGTCTTGATTTGTATTACTGTTTGTCTTTTTCACCTTCCTAAAAATAATAATAAATATGATTTAATATAAATCAATTGGAAAACAAATTGAGATGGTTGATACAGAGGTTGAAAAAGGTTATGCAAGACTAGGAAGGTGTTGTAAACTTGATTATAGATTTCATTCAGTGAAAGGATAATAATGCCAAAAAGTGGATGCTTTAGTGTCTGATGTTGTTTTCCAATCTTATTGATATTATCTAAATTGATCACAGAGACTTGAAACTTTTTTGGTAATTTTTTTTGTGCCTATGTTAGCATTCTTATGAAAAATTGAGCATTGGTTGTTGATGAAACTCACTATAGAGCTGATTTTGTATTCAAACCCTAACCCTCCATCATGCTTCATAAAATGATATTTGATCCACTTGAAAAAGAGGGGGGGGGGGTTAGTATGTAATATGTACTAAATGTGCAATCCACACCCCTTATGTGGGCTTACTACCTACATACCAATAATCCAAAGAGGGATCAAGCCATATGTAGTTCTCCCACCTAATGTGCTTTGTGTGACAGTGTGATGTAGATTTAAAATGCCAATTTGATAGCATTTGAGGTGGATAAGGATTGGTATGAGGGTTTGAGTATATTTTTATCTATGTTGGGTGATTGTGTGAAAATAATAGGGAAGTTTGCCTTTGTGCTTTATTTGTATTCTTTCTTTCTTTGTAAGTTTGGTCACCTCTTTTGTAAATGAGATTTGAGTGGGATTTTATAGGGAGTAGTTGGTCATGGGTTAGATGTATTCATGATAGGCCAACCTAATTAGGGATAAGATTGGATGAAAATGACCATTGGGGCTCAAAGTGTAAAAATATAAGAGTGACAAAAATAGGACACTTTGGTGCCTAGTGCTATAGTCCAAATGGGGCACTCCTATCATATAGGCTTGAGTCATAGAGGAATAATATTTGCATATGGAATAATACCTAGCTAAGGTGGAATTAGGGTTTATAAGGTTTCAAATGGCTAATAATGAGTAAAAATGTGTCTATGAGGGTTGTAAGAGCATGTAAAAAGGACTTATGGATGGGGTGTGGCAAGCCACATTGAAACTACCAATTTGGACATTTTATATGATTACATTCCCCCCCCCCCCCCAATTTATTTTAGTGATGTATCAAAGTGAAATAATAGGATAAATGAAAAATAGAAACATACTTGAACTTACCTATAAGGGTGAAGCCCATGAATATGTGTTATGATGAGTGTCCATAAAGAGAGCATGACATGAAGCATAAATCTATTGTAATGTTGAGTGATGTTGGGTATGTGTTGTACCAAGAGTAATATCATGAATGGAGCTAAGTTCTTAATTCCTTAAGGGTGGATCAAGAATACAAAGGCTATCCTTTTGGATATATTATCACCCACTATGTAGTGAAGCTATGTGATCTTGCATGTGTTAATTGATGTTTGGACTATGTGTCCAATCCCTTTAATTAGGTGGCTCAAGAATACAAAGGCTAGCTAGTCCTTTAGCTCCATCATTTCCCACTAAGTGTGAACTATGAACTGATATTGGTATGAATGTGTGTCATATGATATGGCTCATGAAGCCCATGAATACTCTATAATCTAATAATGTGGCATGGATGGCCAAATGTGTACTAAGAATTAGACCAATTTTGACCACTTCAAAAGGTGGAGATTAGGCTTATATGAAAGCCACTCCAAAAATGAGAACTAGGATTATATGAAAGCCACTCTAAAATGATGCCAACCACCTATAGATGGAATAAGGCATGAAACTACTAAGAATACCTAGGTAATACAATGAAATGGAAAGAAAAGAAGGCAAGTGTGCCATGCACATTTCCCAAATCACTGGTGTCTATAAGATTCTAATTTGGAAGTTATATCAACTACCCAATCTAAAACCAGAAGCAAGAACCATCATGTTATGCATGATTCCCCCTATATATAGATAATCTTAGTAGAATTGTATTGAAATTTCTGAATCTAAACTAAACTATAACTACCAAAACTATAATTGACCTTACCTTTCTATCTATTTTTGAAAATATTGGGTTTTGAATTGTTTGGATAGGAGCACTAAAAAGTGGACACTTTGCTATCTAGTGCCATAGTCAAAATATGGTGCTCTTGTCCTTTACTATTTTTTATGATTATTCTATATTCATCACTATTTTTATGGTCTATTCTACGTGTTTTGAATTCTGATTGTTGTTCTGAGTGTTCTAAAACTTTATTTTGACTGGTAGAAGGCTTTGATCTCTATGACAAAACCCTTATTTGTTGCCACATCTTTTGAGGGTAGGAATAAAGACCCTACAATGAATATACTCATAAGAAAGAGCCCTAAAAGTGTGTTATGCTATGAAATACATGATATAGTAGTGATAATCGAAAATATGTCCTAAAATATAACATAATTTGTATTGGAGATTATTAGATCAACAAGGGTATGCATATAAATATTTAACAATGTAATAACATGTGCAGTCTACTGAACTAAAACTAAAAATATTATTAGTTGTCAAGGACAGGTGGATCATGATGTCCATCATGGTATCCAATAAGGAAAGATAATGCATGATGTGGATCATGGCATAGAAAATTACTGAGAAGCAAACAAATAAATAAGAATGCAAGGTAATAAGTAAGAAGTATACAAAAGAGGCCAAGGGGCCGAGTAAACAAGGGACCAAGGGCTTGAGAAAACAAGGGACATGGGCACATGTAACTCAAACTAGAAAATAAAGCATATAAGGCATGCTCAAATTCCCACATACATATACAATTGTAAACAAGTAGATTGGCATGAGGGACACAAGCAAAAACAAGATTAAAATCAAAGGAAATTAGTAAATGTCCTAAGGCACACAAAAGTAATAAAATAGGAATTGATAAATGTAAACACATCTAGATACTAAAATAAAGAAAGGAAGGCATGTAAATTTTATAAATACTATCATATCTAACTAATCAAACTAGGAAGTGAAAGTATGCAAAACATGTAGTACAAGACTAGGTAGATACTAAGAAATACACAAGTGATATATACTAGTGAGTGTTGATAGAATAATCTATTCAATCTAGTAAGTAATGTACATCAATATGATAACTAGAGTATGTGGTGTAGGAATGACATAATCTAGATGGTGTAGTCATGTAGAAGATGCCTTTGGTGGGTAGATATGTCGATGTATGTCTCAAATGTAGAATTAAGATTCCCCCTCAATGGGTAGAGTGAAGAAATCAAGGATCTGTGTCACTCCACACACTCAAAGAAGATCAAGTGAAACATGGTAATGTAGATGAATTGACAAAAAATAACATATAACAACAAAATATAAGTATAGCATGGTAGTAGAAATGTAAAGCATGGATAATGCATACAATTGAAAAGTTTTTTGGTATTTTAAGCTATTTGAATGTTTTTGTATTTTGACATGTTATATTGTTTTTTGTATTTTGAAATATTTTATTATTTTTGGTATTTTGAAATATTGCTATGTAAAAGTAAGCAAAAAGACACTATGCACAAGAAATTAAACTAAGAAATTATGTACAAGTAAGTAGAAAGAAACTATGTATAATACAATGTGTGTAATGAAATATTATACATGGAATCTACGTAGATGCGTAATATTCATTATATTTTTGAGTTTTTTCCCTTTAATTGAGGCTAGATGATACAATTTAGGGATAATATTTTTGATAATGAGGTATGGAACTAGCCAATTTAGTTTGAATTTTCCTTTGATTTCTTCTTTGGCATTGCCATTGTGAAGATTTTCTTTGAGAATGAGATCATTAACTTTAAACTCTCTAGTGTGAACTCATTTGTTGTAGGATCATTGTATACATTGCTAGTAGATTTTGAGATATTTAATTGCTTGAATGTGTGTATGGTCTAACTACTCAAGCTGGTGTAGACACTTTTTGTGATACTAGTCATCGGTGAGGATACCTTTAAGGAAGACATGTAGAGATGGGATTTATAATTCCAATGGTAAAACTGCCTCTTTGCCATAAATGAGTAAGGAGTGGCTCTTGTGGGCATATACATACTTATGTGATAAACCCATAATGGATAAACTAGTTTATTGTGCCAATCATCTCTAAATTTGCTAGACTTTGCTTGATTGTTTCCTTGTAGATAGTATGGAGTGGAGAACATGTGCTTAATCTTATATTTTATGCAAAATTTCTTGATAGTTTTGTTCTTAAAGGATATTTCATTATCAAAAATGATTGATGTGAGTAAACTAAAGTGTGAAATAATACGAGTCATAAGGAAGATACAAATGTCCTCACTTGTGGTAGATTGAAGTGGAATGGATTTTACCCATTTGGTAAAGTATAATGTAGCTATGACGATGAACTTATGTCCATCAATGGACTCAAGTTAATATTTATAGTGAGATAAAATTATCATAACATAAATGGCCATGGAAATATAATAGGGTACAATTATTATGATGGTACATGTTGTAAATTACTATGTCATTGACATTTATCACATATCTTTATGTATTGTGAAAATTCATCTTCCATGGTGGCCTAGTGGTATCCTTATCAAAGCAATTTGTGTGACATGGCCTTTCCACTAAAGTGAACACCACACTCACTATCATGTATCTATGTAAGAGTAATTTTGGCTTTGGTTAAATCCAAGAATTAAAGCAATTATCCATCGAAGGATCACTTAAAAAGGTCTCAATCAATGATTACATAATGAAGTTCTTATTTGTGTAACTTATGTTTATCATTTTGTGAGAAAGTGTCTAGTGTAATAGAGTTGTGATTTAACATTTTTGGGAAGAATGGAGTTTTATTCTTATTTTAGTTAAGGGTCTAGATTAATAAATCAATACAAAATATAGAAATAAACACAATCCTAATTTGTATTATTGTTTGTATTTTTCACCTTTCTAAAAATAGAAATAAATAGGAAGAAATATAACTTAGATGTAAAAAAGACTGAGACAACTAATATAGGGGTTAAAAATTGCTATGTAAGACTGGGAAGGTATTGTAAACCTAAATCTATATCTCATTCATTGAAAGGATAGGAGTACCATAAAGTGGATACTTTGGTGTCTGATGTTATTTTTTGTTTTACCACTATTATCCAAATTAATCCCAAAGACATGAAACTTTTTGGGTAGTTGCATGATCCCTATGTGAGCATGTCTATGAAAATCCAAGTGTTGGTTATTGACATAACTCACTATAGATATGATTTTGTCTTCAAACCCTAACCCTCCATCATGCTTGATAAAATTATATTTGAGCCACTTAAGAAAAAGGGGGGGTTAGTGTGTAATATGTACTGAACATGCAATCCACACCCCTTGTGTGGGCACACCACCTACATACCAATAATTTGAAGAGGTATCAAGACATATGTAGTTATCCCACATAATGTGCTTTATGTGATAGTGTGATGTAGATACAAAATTCCAATTTGATAGTGTTTGAGGTGGCTAAGCACTGGTAAAAGGGTTTTAATATATTTTCAACTATGTTGGGTGACTGTGTGCAAAGAATAGGGAAGTTTACCTTGGTGATTTTTTTGTATTCTTACTTGCTTTGTAAGTTTGGTCACCTCTTTTGTAAATGAGATTTGAATGGGATTTTATAGGGAATAATTGGTCATGGATCAGATGTATTCATGCTAGGCTAACCTAATTAGGGATAAGGATAAGAACACCAAAAATAGGACACTTTGGTGCTTGATGCTATAGTCTAAATGGGGCACTCCTATCCTATAGGCTCAGGACCTAGGGGAATAGGATTGACACATGGAATACTACCTGGATGAAGTAGAATCAGGGTTCAAAAGGTTGCATATGATTGGTAATGAGTAAAAAGGTGTCTAGAAGGGTCATAAGAGCATGCAAAAAGGACCTATGGATGGGGTGTGTCAAGTCACACTCAAACTACTAATTTGGACATTTTATATGACTACAATCTATGTAAAATATGTAGTATAATATGTTAATAATAGTGAATTATGATCAAGAACTAATATAAGACTAATCTAAGATGAATATTTTCAATTATAATTAAACTAAGGGGATTTGATTAATAAATAATCAAAAGGAAGGGTAGGGTAGAAATAAATGTTGTTGATCTTCATTTCCAACATCATGATAAAATTTAGATTTCATCTAGGCATGCACTTAACCAATGTTTAATATGAAACATCTTAAGCCCAAATCCTATCACATATTAGGAAAACTCCTAAGGAAGGTGGAAATAATGTAAATCAAAACTTGGTTCACTTTAAATATTTACCCCTATAAGCAAACAACATTAGCCCAACTGCAAGAAGAGTAAGAAAATAAAATGGATCTAAGGAATTTAAGTCAACCTAGCATTTACATAAGTTAACTCTATAGTAAAATATACACACCAAGAATTCACAAGAACCATTCAAATCCAGAAGTAAGAACAAACAAGTGAGAGAGAATCCATGATAACAGTGAACATAAGCAAATACTAGATAATCTTTGTAGACTTATTTGCTTATATTAATTGTTCCTAGTTTACAAAGTAATTTATCTCTAAGAACTCCCTACTCATTTAGACAATTGACAATGCTCCTTTTATAAAAAACAAAGCATCATGTTGGTTAGTCTCATCTAATTACATTTGTACAAGTGTATATGATAGGTGTCCTTTTTGTTACATTCTAAAAAAAATGATCTTTTCCTTTTAATACACTAGTTTATAGACAACCTGCTTCACATATTACACATGGTTGTGAACTTCTATTAAATTACTCACTAGCCATCCAATAGATCTTGAGTTTTTATTACTTTTTTGCTTATGTGGCATCATCATGAAACCTATATGGCATCTTTATGGTACTTTTGAAGCAAAACTGTTCATCAATGTTCACATAATGATCATTTCCCTTTAAAATCCTCCCTTCATCTTGCATCATTTGATTAACCTTACACAGACTGGTATAGGCCATTAATCTCAACTGTAGGATTTGAACACCACTGACTATCTCAGCTATGCTTCCCATAGTTATGACATGTGTCATTACCGTGTTTTCTCTAAGCTATGTTAAAAAGTCAAACTTGATCTTGCTATATCAGATCATCTCTGCTATCTTAAATTTGACATTCATGTGATCATCATTTAATGTCCATGTGAATGTCTTTGATGGGCACATGAATACCAATTTTAATCATATCCCTAGTAATATTTTATATCTAAAATTTGACATCTACATGACCATCATTTGACATATGCATGGATGTCATTGACAGTCATGTAACCATAAATTTTAAATATGTCATTTAAGCTCTTTGTTATGTTAAATTTGGTGTTTATGTGATCATCATTTGATGTCCATGTGTATGTCATTCATGGGCATGTGATCACTAAATTTAATCTCATATTTAGGATTATTTATTGTGTTAAATTGACATCTATGCAACCATCATTTAACATTCACATGAAAGTCTTTGATGGGCATGCGATGGTCAAATTGAAGCTCATCTTCAGGACTATTTATCAAGCTTACCACTTGTCATTTTTGGGTTCACTCTTTTCCTAAAAATATAAAGATAAAATGACTTTAGCATATATATGTATAAGGTACTTGAATTGATTTGAGTAATTTATTTTGGGATTTTTTTGCATCAGGAGAAATGTTTTAAATAAAATGTCTAAAATAATCCTCCCAAAGAGTCACTTGGTAGGGGAAATTATTTTAGTCCTTTTACGTCGAATAAAATGTATGATGACAAAAGTCTGAAGGGATCTTTTATAAAAAGCCTAAAGGGTATGTCTAGAAGATAAATTTCCTTTTAAAAAAATCCTAAAGGGTATATCTGGAAGATAAAGTGACCCTTAAAAAAAGCTTAAAGGGTATTTCTAGAAGAGAAAGTGCCCCTTACTAAAAACTTGAATGGTATATTCAAAAAGTCAAGGTTCATTTCAAAGAAGCCAAAGGGCATGCCAAAAACCCAAAGGGTAAGTGTCCTAAACAAAAAATATGGAGGATAATTCTATTAAGGCAAAGGTCTCTTTCAAAAGAGATGTAGATAATTTTATGTAGTAAAGATGTTTTAGGTTTTTTGCATCAGACAAAATGTTTGAAACAAAAAAGCTCGAAGGGTCACTCGTGAAATGTTTGAAGGATAAGTCTATTAAGGTAAAGGGAAATTTGGAAAAGGTTAAAGGGCAATTTGGTCAGGAAAATAAGCCTTGAAAAAAAACCTGAAAGATAGGTCTGTAGAGAAGATGTCTTTGACCAAACTTTTGAAGGGTACTTTGAAAAATCACAAAAGGTAGGTTTTGGCAAAATTGTTGTAGGAAATATGTTTCATGATTTTTGCATTGGATAAAATGTTTAAAACAAAATGCTCGAAGGGTCACTTCAAAAGACAATAAGTTTATAAGAAATATGCTAAAGGATAATTGCAAAGAGGTTGAAGGGTAATTTTGTTTGGAAAAATTCCCAATATAATAAGTATATTGGGAAATTATTTCAAATAAAATGTCTAAAATAATTGTCTCAACATAGATAGACTAATTGCATAAGTCCTGAAATAATTCCTAAACAAAATCCTGAAAGTACTTGGACAAAGTATCCAAAATATAAATTCCAAAGGGTAATTTGTTTAAGACAAATCTCTAAAGGAAAATATTGAAAAGACATGTCCAAAATATCAAACCCAATAGTTAGAAACATAAAAAAAGGAATTTTCATTTATATTAGACCACATGAATAATAGAAAGGTCTAAAATTGGGGCTTGGGACATAAAAGGGACTAAGCATGGATGTTAGACTAAGGTTTGGTCATGTTGAAAATCATGACTAAGCCTTAGGAAATAAAAATAAACTAAGCCCATAACATTAAAAATGTTCCCACGTAAAAAGTTCTCCACAGATTAAAATCAAGTACTTAGATTAAACTCAGACGAAGGGTTTAGCTATTGAAATATGAATCTAACAAACCAAAGGTTAGTAAATAATCAATTTAACATTAAAACCATGAAACCCAAGCATTACTCATTCTAATTATACCTTATTGGATGTGCAACCTGAAACATAAAGATCCAATACTATCAATTTAGATAAGGGCAAACCAGAAGTATGAAACAAATATGCTTACCAAACTAGGTGTGGATGATCTTCAAATAATGTGCAATCATATTAATGACATTATGATCAAGTGAATCTTCAAATTCAAAGTACAAATTTGCACAATTTGGCACATGGATCCCCATTTTTCAAAAATGGGGGTATGATGACCTCAAAAAGATGGTAACTAGTTCATAGATATCATAGCATAACTTCAGTTTGTACACCAATCAAGATACATGGAAATAACTACAAAAATCAAAGCACAACTTAAATTTTTACACCAATAAAGATATATGAAAATAACTAAATAAATCAGATCATAATATCAATTCAAATCCCAATCAAGATATATGGAAATAACTACAAATCTCAAAGCATAATTTTAGTCTGAACACCTATCAAGATATTTGGAAATAATTATAAGGATTAAAATACATCCTCAATTTGAATATTGATCAATATATTTTCTAGAGATCACAAAGCTCAGAGTACAATTTTATCATACCAACCAATCAAGATCTTTGATATAGAGTCTATAAATCTAGACACCAATAGTGTATCATATGCCATTTCTATTTCAAAGTCTCCTTCTAAATTAACACAACATGAGAAGTATGATCATTGTTTCTCCATGCCATATAAGTTTAGATAGAGCATACTGTAGTCACAAGATCAAAATGCAAAAATCTTAGGGAAAAGCTATAAAACATATATTAATAAATAACAAATTCTAAACCACTATACATAATTCTAAACATTCTTAAACAAATAAATATTAATTATCCCTATTTCAACAAATACAATATACCAATATTATCATTTAAAATGATTAAACCAATTAAACACATATCAACATACATAATATAACCATATCCAAATACCAATATTCATAATGCCAATATAAACAATGAACATCCATATATATATATATATATATATATATATGTATATATATATATATATATATAGTTTAAATACAAATATAGTCCATCACTCAATAATGTGGACATGTCCACTAAGACCAGGTCCCTCACTCTCCCTCTCAAACATATCCATGATAGAACTAGAGGTTTTACTCTCCCTCTGTGACTTGGATCGATGACTAAGTCTAATATTTATCTCAAAATACATACCAACTTTATCATACACTCTATATAAGCTCACTAAAGATGTATGTAGTCATTCACTATCTAACTACTGGTCCCACTTAGAGCATTAGGTGAAAGCATGGTCTGCCTATGCAACTCTACATGTGCCTTGTCTCTATCAATAGTTTCTTATATATATGTTATAGTGGCTCTCACTGCTCAATAAAACAAGTGGGAATGTACATTGGTAACATCATTGTCCCTCTAAACCAATCCATTTTCCATAATGTCATCAAGAATATGATGTGTCAATACACTAAGTTCCAAATCAATGGTAGTATCCTAGTACTCATCATCACTTGAACTTGCACATACCCACAAAATACTTCATATTCCTAATCAAATAAAATAGTAACCAACTAAATATAATATACAAACACAATATAATATCTTACCATTAATATCCCTAAGGGGATCCACCTCTAGTACATCCTTTATGATAATCTCACTTCTTAAAAATAAAGGTGCTCATTTATGATCCCTCCACTGGGATGTATAGGCATCAACGACTCTTACGTCATCTAAATATGGTATATCAATATTAGGATCTTCCTTTCTCAAAAGAATTTGAGGTAACTCAATAACAAATGACCTAAATCTACTACCTGGCCTTGTAGGAGCTTGAAAACTCCTCAACCATAATGGTGCTTGGGGTAGATCCTAAACCACACTAAACTATCATGTAACCCACTCATAATGGAACCAATAATACACATTGACCCAATGGTCATGCATCCAAAAGCTCACTTGAATACATCTAAGTTGATTACCATCTTCAATCCATCCCTCATAACCCATATAGGGCTTCTAGATAATATCCCTAGCTATCAAACTATCCAACACATGTTGGCACTACATTGTTATCCTCTTGGGTACATGACCCATCCCTTTCCACCTCTATATAAATAATTTTGGATGAACCCAACCATATCATAAAGTCAACACTCACCTACTCACTACTATGTGCTCATACACCCAATAATATAATAATGTAGATGATCCAATCCCTCTACCACACATCTCTTACATGAAAAGGTATGTCCATGTATATATGAGATAGCATCATCTAGTCCCAAAAATACACAATACCTTGCTCCTCTATATCCTACATGATCTTTTGCATCCTATAAGAGATCAATAACCTACTCCTATTAATAGACACAAATGAATCTAATAAAATGGATAAAAAATTCCATAGTCATATAACTTCCATAGTGATAATCAATGTTAGTAGTATATTAATGCATCTCCCTATGTGATAATTCATGTAGCCATAGTAGAGAAATAATTCAAAGCCTATTGTTTAGATCAAGCACCTATCTCCTCCTATAATATGGTTCTCTGCCCAAAAATATGTAACTAAAAAATATTGTACACATCCTCTAAAGTAACAATCATCTCCCTAGTAAGTAACCAAAAAGTTTAAGTATCTTCATCCCATCTCTCACATAATTCAATCATCAAGTGTTTATCCTAGGGCATAGGCTCTAAGAATTCCACATGTCTCAAAATTTATCTCTCAAGCATGGCCATATCATCATCTGATAGTAGTATACCCCATATGGTATCCATCATCTACCTAGTTTGAAACTCTCTCATACATGTCAACATAAAAAAGTATAACTAAATCAGGTATTGGTAATTTAAAATCAAAACCAATGGATAAAAACAAACATCAACAACTACTCAACAATAATAAACATTAGAACTTAGGCTTACTGGACACTAGTGCTTAATATAGGACAATAGTGCTAGATATTAGTGCCACATCCTAGACACTAACACTAAGTCCTAGATAATAGTTCCCAAATAAGGATAGTAGCACCATTTTTTTCAAAACAACCCCTAAACTAGTAGATTTTTTGTAAAAATAGTAAAAAATGCATTAAAAATGATAACAATAAGAAAAAGTCTGGGTTCTTTACCATGGTAACCTCCTCCTAAGCTTGATTCCATGGCTCCACCTCCTTGTAATGAGTCATAATAGCTCCTCATCTCCTCAACATATTTATATAACTTAGACAAAAAATTTATCTCAGTTCAAATGCTTGAAATGAATTAACAAACTAATTAAATAATCTGTTTAAGTCACATTTATCAAATGCCACCTTACTAAGGTTGACCTTGTATGCCAATTTAGCCAACTAATACCAATTCCTTTCTAACATGATATATTGAGAACCATAAATCTGATTTACAAACTATTTCATGCATATGGGACTTGACATCAATATGCCATGCCCTATATTTGTTAAACAAATCTCCTAATAACTATTAAATCTAAAATATGAGAAAAATGATATTACCATAATTGAATCAATATAGAAAAAAATATTTATCACCTTACTAATTTAAAAAATAAAACTCCATCACAATAAATAAAATCTTCAAACTTAAAACATCACATCCTCTACTTAACACCAATATAGCTGATCATTAACCACTTTTGGTTAGACACCCTCACCATAGTCTTGACTCTCTCACCAAAAGGGGGGAAATAAATAGATTAATTAATACTTATAGAGGTTCATATTCAAAATTTCACATAAATTTATAGTTTACTCAAATACAAATTTAGACACATAGGTCTACACAAATATTCATATATTTAGACACATAGGTACACATATATTCATGTTCACAAACTCACACAAATATATAGTATACTTATATACATATTTAGACACACATGTATACATATATATTTATATATTTAAAAACATATATTTACACAAATATTTAGACACACAAGTACATAGAAGTTTAGGTTCACATGCTCACACAAATATAGATTTAGACACATAGGTTTATAATATATTCATATATTTAGACACACATATCTACATAGATATACAAATAGTTAGATATAATTATTTAGATATTAAATAAACCAAGATATATCTATATAGGTATACAGTGTTGATGTAGATATACCAGTTTCCTAAGATATACATATATTTAGATACCAAGACTAGGGGGCATGATACAGAGTACACATCCTTGATATTTATTTTTAGATTATTAGGTTGCACTTAATATCATCATAAGGATGTCACAAAGTTTTCATTAATTTATGTCATGTGACTATATACAATTATTGGTCCATAGCATTCCACCATACCTATTTTACATACCCAAATTTAGCTTAGATATTAAAGTGGGGGTAAGTGAGATTTGTTTCTCCACACATTCAGTATACATACCTAGATTTAGTTTAGATATAAAAGTGGGGGAAATTAAGCCTTGTTTCTCTACAAATTTAGTGCATTATTTATATTTAATACAGAGGATATCCACATCATGGATTTCATCTTCACATATTTCACTCCATCTCCTATCCACTTCTCTAGACAAGAAGTGGGCCAGGTCTAAAACACATCCATATAGGTAAGTATAGGTACATATTCCTCTTTTTATTTTAATCTAGTGATTTTATTTCATTATATTAATAGAATAAAATGGGGTAAATATAAATTCCCTAATTTGGCAAAGCAACCAAAATTACTATGTATTTTACTGATCTTTCACATGAATGCCTTAGTAAAGAATACAATCCTTGTTTGCATAGGCATTTTAAGTCTTTTGGTCTTTCTTATATCTTATTTTACCTATTTGTATCACTCCTAGTGGTCCTAAATCACCTTCTCTCAATCATATGGGCCCTTAGCCTATCATGCTTTGTTTTATCTATGTTTTAAGCCTTAGGACATTAGCACCATTTTTAGGACAATAATGCCACATATCACTAGTGTCCAATTATGGATCTAGATTCCAATGGGCATTTTATCCCATGTTTGACTCCTAACCCTTTCTTAACCCTATCTTATGTTTTTAATCCATATTTTATAGTTTTTCATCTAGTGAATAAGGTCTTATATTCAAATCAAAGTTCCTTATATATAAAGAGCTTCACAAGTAATTTTACATCTATCACTTATTATTTTGGCACATAATTACATAAAATCAATCAATAGTACAACTCAATACTTTGTATACCACTTAGCCATCACATCTAGACATTGTATGCTTGATTAAAAAGGGCCTAAGTGAAAGTCATTCTAGCATACCGTGCAAGTTGATTATGCACATTCCCTAAGGGATAGATACATGTGAAATAAGACCCCTAACATTAGGGTTAATTTAGGTAGTGGCCAGGATAACAAGGGTTTTTCTCTGTATGATTGTAACATCACACAACCCAGCTTTCCATTCTTTTTTGAATTTGATTAAGTTGTTATTTCTTGTGTTCAAGTATTCATTAGGGATTTTCAAGATATTCATCTAAAAAATTGACATAGGTGAGCTCTCTAATGACATAGAACCACATACAAGACTTATAGAACCTCACGTAGCTTCCCTGAAAGTTTTAGACATGTCCTATAAGAGGGACACTAGTGACATAATTCGACACTAGTCCCACATGGATCTATTGTCCTAAAATTGGCACTACTATCTAAGACAAAATTTCAATAGAAGTTAGAAAATGAAAGGTGTCTACCTATTTATCCAACCTATTTTAGATCCCTGATCTATATAAAAGCCTATTTACTTCTAGATAAGTACTCTTTCTCTTCTCACTTGTTATTTTTGGAAAGGTCAATTAAATTAATCATTTCTAATTTTCATTCCATATTAGTATCATACTCATCCCTTTAACAACATATGATTGACACAAGTTAAGTCTTAAAAGGTTAAAATGCATAACATATAGGTTGTCACTTGCACATGTGGTTGCAAGTGGTGATACTATCTTAGACCCAAAAACTGCACACAGACAAAATTGCTCTAACCTAGATTCACACATAAATCTTGTCTGATTCCAAAAAAATTCTCCCAATGAACACATGATCTAATTTATCATATCCTAATTAATGACAATCATTCCACATCATGTTTACATATTAACAAGTTAATTGGGGAATTTATTTTACATAGGTTTTTATCATTCTATGACTATTTTTTTGTACTATAGTACATTTCATTGCATAAAATATATCATTATTTATCATTTAATTTCACATTGATGTCTTAATATATACTTTATTTGTTGAATATACTAATGTTACCAATTTCTTATGTAGATCAATTTCACTTATTCATGTATGATTATCATGTTTTTATTTTTTTTCTTCATGTTTTGTGTGCATTTCTTTGTTTTGAATTGTGGAAATTTGAACATATATATTTTTTGGATCTAAGAATTATTGTATGCTTCTATTCAAGTGAATAACATTTTAACATTTCCTTTGCATATGGCCTCTTATCATTCTTGCATGTTTCATGTGATCTTTATGTATGTACCATATCCATGCATATTTTTTTCTATTTCATTCTTAGTTGGTGATGCCATGATGTATATCACACATTTCCTCCTATTTATTATATATCAATTTAAATTTATTTGTATATGATCATTATTCAATGTATTTCAAATTTACAACATCTATTTAGACATGTCACTATGTATGTTTAGTTCTACAAGTATCATATATTGTTATTTTTTTAAGATTATAAATATGATGCTATCATATCCAATGTTCTCATTATTAATCCATATTTTAATATATTATATAACATATTTTTGACTAAATTTTTATTTTGAGCTAAGTTATTGAACAAAATTCACAGTTCAACTCAAAAGAGGGTACACACATAGTAGCTTGTCTTAGAGACTAAGTAGATATACCCATTTTCACAAACATGAAACAATATTAATTGATTAAATGATCATGGTTCATACTTATTTTTTAATTAGAAATGAATTTTAGACAACACAATTCGTATTTATCCAAAACAATGCACTTTCATCCCCTCAGTTGAAAATAACATTTTTTTCAAAATTATCATACATATATTCAGTCTCGAAAATAGTTTTCAGTATTACTCAGAAATAGTTTTCAAATTTATCCAATTATTACATATTTTTAATCATATTAAGAGAATCATGTATGACATGTGATCTAGAATATTATATGGGTTTACTTAGATTTAGTTAATTTTTATTAGTTATCAGAACCAATAAACTCAGTATTATATTAGGGGAATGTGCATTACACATTATCCCTTTATTTAACAATTTTGAAGTTGCGTAGTAGGAATTAAAATTCATGTCATTATCTATGTGTAATAACTAGAGTCAGATCATGCTATTTTCACCATTTTTGGGCTAGTTATGCACCATAATTGAATCTTATTCCATATGCAAAGGTTGATTCATATTTTTTCACTAGAATTATTTATTATAGTTCATACAAGGATTCCAACCTACGTCACTACCTTGATTCATACGATGATGGAGTAAAACACATATTGAGTTTTTAAACACATTATCTTATCAATGAGGATTATGACATGCATAGTCCAATCCAATTATTTCAACCAAAAAATAAAATATTATAGGGTCCTACCCTCTTCATTCTCTAGTTTTTACACTAGAAAGACACAATGGTTCATGTACATAAAATGGTGTAATAATTACTTATTATTTAACCTATAAGTTTATTATATTTAATTTTAGACTTCCATCATAAGTAATGACTAATTTATACATGTTTCATTATAGACTTTCCTAAAACACAATTTAGTGTGTGATCTAAATCCAAGCCTACTCAACACAAGTAAGATCAAGTATAACTATGTTTATTTTACTTTATTAATTTTTATATAAAACATCAATAGAATAAAATGAGGGAAAATTCAGTCACTAAGATTAACTTTTAATGCTAAAATAGTGCAATTTTGAGAACTCCTTATATACACTTAGCTCATGCTCAACTCCTTGATTCTAAACCAATATTACTTTAATTCTATTCAAATGATCCTTATCATTAAGATATTATGATACTTAATATTCATAGTCCTCATTCTAAATAACCTAACCTTATCCCTTAGCCAATTCACATTTCTATATTAGTTGTTTTTGGTTCTTACACAAGGTCACTCTTTTAGTAAAATATCACTTGCCAATTTTGTCTGAATCCATAACTTTCATCCTCCTAAAAGTATGACTAATTTATCTAATTAAAATTCACCTAATAGGTTGTACCACATATTTTGAATGTCTTATTTAAGGAATTTCACTAAATACAACTATAAAAACATATTTTCCTTTCATTTTTTAACTAGATGGTAAGAGGCTCATATTATTGAAAATTACCATAGTATCTAAGTGCACATTAACAGAAAATAAATTATTCTTCCCAAATTAGAGTTCCCATGGTTCAAGTAGCCATAAGCTAGTTTGAAAACATATACAAGGTCATAAACCATTGTTCAAGCACATAATTACACCAATATTTCAGAAACATATAACATTAAACCAATATTTCACATCCACCATCATCACATGGGATAACTACATGGATTTTTCCCCCTCTTTATAGTATTGGTATGTAGGTAGCGTTCAACATAGAGGGGTGTTGAGGTCAAGCATAAATTCTTCCCCTAACCCATTTTCCCCATTTATATTATTTTTTAATCCTTATCATTGAGCTAGGGTTCAAAGTGAAGAAGGCATATATAAGCTCTTGATATAGATATAAATATTCCACATAGTCATATAATACCCATAGGCAAAGGTGCATAGTAACATTTCACACAAAGGGAAAATATCTACTAGACACCAGTACACCCTACACACATCAATATAAACTATCTATTGATGTGGGTTTTATGCTCACCCTATCAACCTTATGAGGTAGATATTGGCCAATTTGGCCCACATATAAAACTTTTCCTAGATTTGTAGGTAGAAGCTGAGTAGAGTCTTAGTTGAAGAATGATGTAGTGATAGGAGTAAACAGACTTCAAGAGAAGATCACTTACCATTTTCAATCTTTTAGAAACACTTTAATCATAATTAAAGTGTGAATTTGGTGATATTAAGGAGCTAGACTATCATTAAACATCATGTGGGAATGAATAGATTATTCTAGTTACACATTTGATATATTCATTTGAGAGGTCAACCAAAGCCAAAGGAATGGATGGACATGATGTTTTTCATGCCTTGAACATTCTATAAAAATTTAATATCTTGATGAGTTCTCAATCTCAAGATATAAGATTCTAAAGTTGAACTTGTAGAGTGGGACGTGCATGAGGATGCCAAGTTAAAGTGATGACAAATATCCATTTGAATTCAAATGTTTCAAAGATGAATGCAGGTATGACAATGCCCAAATTATGAAAGTTTGAGTCAAGATCCAATAGTGAGTGGGTGATCAATGAGTCAGTGGGTCTCAAAGATCCAATGATTCATGTTAGATCATGCATTCAAAGATTAATGATGAGCGCACAGTCAAAATATCAATGTATCCTAAGATTAAACACATGATTAAAAAGTGTTTAGATCTTAGGTATCTGAACAAAGATATAATGGTACATAGTGACTAAAAATGATAGTGGGTCTAAGTATATCGATGGTGCATGATCCATTGTATCAAATTAGATCAATGATGAGTAGGGGTTAAAAGGTTAGTAGATCTTAAAATAAAATGCATGGGTGATAAGTGTTTTAAGTTAATTATAATGGTAGAAGATATATGGCTCACATTCATTTGTATAGAGAAAACTAAATGGTGTTAGCAAGGTCAAGAAGTCAGTAAAGCTCAAATCAAGTGTGAGGCTACCAAGTGTCTAAATTTGATAGTCCCAAATCAATAATTTGATGATCAGTGAACAAACGCAGGCCCATAAACATCTAGTGGAGGTAGACGAAGATGTTTTTAACCTAGGCAAGAAAGTGCATAAGGGATGAGTTTGAAGATGATATAGGTTGAAATATAATGTATATTTTAGGGATCAAGCATAACTATTAGAGATCCATGCAGGTAGAATAGGTCTTTTATACTTAATAATACAAAAGGGTGGAAACTATTGTTGAAGCAAGACCAAACACCTGGTGAGCTTCATTTGATCAACACTAAAACTATAGGAAATCCAATACTTGGGATTGGTTTTCATTTATAGTAGACCTAGGTTTAGATTCCAAGGTAAGGGTAGATATTTGTGATTATGGGAAAATGTTTCATCCTTCTACATGGTCTTATTTTTGAGAATTAGGTATCTTCTATTGATCAAAAATAGACATGGTGATGGCTCTGTCAGAATTATAGATGAGTATTTTCTTCTCATGAACAATGAAAGCAAGTGGAAGGTGGAGTGGAAGATAAAATCAAAGAGATCTTGTGGTTAGAGAAGTAGTTACAACATTTCATGTTGTTCAAATCTTAAGGATATTTCTTCCTTGAAAGGATCATGACTCATCATCCTCAACAAATTCTTGTCTTATAGTTCATTTCTTAGTTAGTGAGAAGAGATTAAAGACTATTGGAGAAAATGAAGGTTAGATTTTTTATGAAGGATTAATACTCATTGGATTAAATATGGTTTAGAATTCAAGAAATGTGGTAAAAAATCATTGATGGGTTTTGTACACATGCTCCCCTTCCTCTCTCTTCTTCATTTATTTATATTACCCATTATTTATTATCTCTCTCTCTCTCTCTCTCAAATTCTATACTCTCACAAGGAATATTTGATCTTGAAGATCAAGGGAATATCTGAGATATTTCAAAAATATGCTCATCTTGATTAGGCTAAACCCTATCAAGCATTTGTAAGAACTACCTCTTGATGCAATAAATTTTTTTTTTACCTATCTCTTACCTTGGATCAATGTTTAGTGAGTTGTGCATGATGGAATTGTGAAGGTTAATCCTCCTCATCCATTGTCTTAATTTATAACCTCCATTAGGGTGTTTTAAATCTATTGTAAGTCTGGATTAGTGTTATGCTTGAACCTAGTCTATGAAATACTTATGCAAATAGTTGGTCTGTGAGGTTGTATGAGATAGCATTGTCTTGTGGTTATCTAGTGTGGGTTCAAGCTTATGGAAGTCTTCCATTTTTATTTGGTACAACATATTTTAGCCTTATTAGGATCCCTTTTCCCTTTTCTATCCCTTTTTCCTATGACAACATTAGTTTAGGTGATCCATCAAGAGGAAGCCAACGTTCTCTAGAGGTTCAACCCTATTATAGGATACCCACTGCCTGGGGTTGTCCAAATATTATGGCTTAGTCAAAGGGAGATTGAAGAACTCTCTTCAAGGGTACAAATTAATGTTATAATAGTTTTTGGAATGTCTGGTAGGACTTACTACATTATTCACTAGTGAAGATTTTTGATGTTCTCCTCATCCAATAAGCCTTTGGAGGCATGTGTGAAAACATCAATGGTGACTCTCAGCTTCTATTAACTAGTTTAATTAACCTAACTAAGTGCCTAATCATCATAATATGGTATGCATAATCAAAAATATTTTGATTAGTATGATTTTTTATACCCCTAAACATGACCAAGAATAACTTTCATGAACCTATTTTAGAGGTTAAAGGTATCCCACTCCATTCAAAGGAGGATAAATTAGGTTTAGATCAGACTTATTGGCATAGATTTGATGAATTAGAGATTGAAGGTAGTATTGATGCCTTCATAGTTTAAGGGATGTGTAATCATTAATCAATTAGGATAAAAGTAGACTTTGATTGAGCTATTAAAGGTCCATTCTACATAAATGAAGAAGAGGAAAGTAAATCAGACCTTAAATAAGACATGTGTGATATTTTAGACCTTAGATGATTAAGTCAACCCTCATTTGTAGTTGAAGATCAAGATGAAATATTGAGTGAAGTTGATGAAAGAGACATCTCACACACTCAATAGATGCAGTTTAATGAACATACCAATGAAGATCCTGAAGAGTTATGGCAATGGTTTAATGCCATAACTAAATATTTTGAAGAGGTTAAGAGACATGTCCTTGTTTTAGGATATTATGAACATGCTAATCTAGGCATGATTAGTCCTAGTTTTCACAAGGATAAGGGGAAAGGATATGGTCTTTTTGAACCATCAAGTGAACCAAGTGTAGTCTCTCCCAAGAGCCTAAATGAAGTTTCATGTAAGACTTTCTCAAGGGTTACGAATAAAGTCCTCTTGCAGTCCAACATGAACTAAGCTTGGAAGACTTAGACCAGTATGTCTACATTGGAGACATGTTTATTCCATTTCATCCATTAGAGAGAACATCAAAAGTATTGGCCATCAAGCTACTTGGTTCACTATTTTTGGTACCTCTAAAGCAAGGTATTCGTCATCTTGGTTTGTTACAAGTGAATGATACTAAAAGTTTCCCATTTGACCTAAGAGGGAGCTGCTTGTAAATTTATGTATAATATTGTATATATTAGAGTTGATTTCATGTTTTTATCTAAGTGAATATGTACACATTTGTTTAGTAGGTTGGTTTCCCTTGCTTTTTTATGTTAGTTTCCTTTTATGTTGTGTGTTTCCTTTTCCAAAGTGCCTTAGGCACTTTGTTTTATTTTGTTTCTTTTGGTCCTTATTAGATAAAGAGAGGGTTTTCAAGAATGGGACAACCTTACTCAGTTTATATTAGCTTATGACTCCATGTCCAATGGATCAGACAAGGGAACTATTTTGGATTCTCAAACATAGCAGGCATGCTTCCCTATGAGTCATCAAAGATGTTGGCCAATTTGGCCCATAGACAAAACTTTGCCTAGATCTGGAGGGAGAAGCTGAGTAGAGTCCTACTTAAAGAATGATCTAGCAGTAGAAGGAACAAATAGACTTAAAGAAAAGATCACTTACCATTTTAAATATTTTGAAATACTTTAATAAGGATTAAAGTGTGAATTTGGTGATCTTAAGGAGCTAGACCATCATCAAACATCATGTGGGAATAAATAGATTAGTCTAGTTACACATTTGATATATACATCTGAGAGGTTAACCAAAGCCAAAGGAATGAATGGACATGATTTTTTTCATTATTTTAACATTCTTTACAAATTTTGTATCTTGATGAATTCTCTATCTCAATTTATAAAATTCCAAAGTTGAAATTGTAGAGTGGGATGTGCACGGGGACATCAAGTTAAAGTTTCAAAGATGAATGTGGGGATAAAAAGTGTCTAAATTGTAGAAGCTCAAGTCAAGATCTAACAACAAATAGATGGTCAACAAGTTAGTGGGACTTGAAGATAAAATGGTGCACATTAGATCATGTATTTATAGATCAATTATGAGCTCGTAGTCAAAAGGTCAGTGTATCCTAAGATTGAACATGCAAATGACAAGTGGCAAGATCTCAGGTACCTAAATGGAGATCTAATGCTGTAAAATGATTGGGAAAACTAGTGGGTCCAAGTAGATTGATTATACATGATCCATCATACCAAATCAGATCAATGGTGAGTAGTGGGTCAAAATGTCAACAGATCCTAAAAGAAAATATGTAGGTGATAAGTGTCTTAAGCATGTTAAATTGGTAGAATATCTATAGCTAGTATTTATTTGTATAGAGAAAGATCAATAGTATGAATAAGTTTAAGAAGTCAATAAATATCAAATAAAGTGTGAGGCCACCAAGTGTATAAATTTGATAGTCCCAAATTAATAAGTTGATGACCAATGAATAAAGGTGAGCTGAGGAAACTTTTGTTGGAGGTAGACAAAGATATTTTTAATACATGTAAGTAAATGCATAAAACTAAGTATAAAGATGATCTAGGTTGAATCAAAATGGATATTTTAAGGATAGATCATCACCATTAGTGATCCATGGAGGTAGAATAGGTATTTTAGACCTAAGACATATAAAAGGGTGGAAACTATTATCGAAGTGAGATCAAACACTTGAAAAGCTTAATTTCATCAACATTAAGACTATAAAAAACCAATAATTAGGATTGGTTTTAGTCTATAGTAGACCTAGGTTTATATTCCAAAGTAAGGGTAGATATATGTGATTATGGGAAAATGTCTCATCCTTCTACATGGTCTTATTTTTGATAATTAGGTACTTGTCATTACTCAAAATCAGACATCGTGATGGCTATATCATAATTATAGATATGAGGATTTTATTCTCATGAATTGTGAAAGCAAGTGAAAGGTGGCATAGAATATAAAAGTAAAGATAGTTGGTGGTTAGAGAAGCAATTGGAGAATTCAATGATGTTCAAATATTAAGGTTCTTTCTTCCTTGAAAGGATTATGACTCATCATCCTCAATATATTCTTGTCTTCTAGTGCATTTCTTAGTCAGTGGGAAGATCTTGAAGACTATTGGATCACATGAAGGTTATTTTATTGATGAATGATTAGTCTTGATTAGATTAAAGATGGTTTAGAATTCAAGAAATGTGGTAACAACTCATTGACGAGTTTTGTATGCATGTTCCCCTTCTTCTCTCTTCTCCCTTTCTTTATATTACCGATTCTTTCCTATCTACTCTTTCTCTATATCAAATTTTAGACTCTCAAAATAAATTTTTTGATGGGATATTGATGGTATATGTGTTATCATTGATGTCAAGTGGCATCGGCAATGAGAAAGTGGTATATGATGTTAGTGAAATAGAGCATGGTGGCATAGTGTGCTTAGTACAATGTGATACTTTCAAGGATATGCATAGGTGTCCTAGGTGGATGTTGTATGGCTAAATGGAGCTTGGTATGATGATTTTTGACTTGGTCCTGATGTGTTCTATGCTCAAGGGTTGTCTTCATATAGCCTTCATGAGGTATACAGGTTAGTTTATGTCTTATATGCTTGATCATAGATGGTTCCATATTGGGTTTTGAGCACTATGGCTTGTGTGACATGGTAAAGAGATCAATATTATTGGAATATACATGTTATAAATATATAGGGTACTAAGAGGTCAAGTTTATGTTTTGGAAGAGGTGTCTAGTGGTCTTTAAGATAGTTTGACCATTGGCCTAGTTGGCCTAGGTGGGCTTATGAGGCCTTGTGAAGGGTCAAATGGTGTTTGCAGGTTGGTGAATCTTATTTTTGGAGGAGATATGGTTAGGAAAGTTTTTTCAAGCATTTATATGATTTTTTAGGTCAGATATTGAGCTACAAAGTTAGAAAGTTGGTTTAAAAGCTTTAAGACGTGTTAGAAAGGTATCTAGCGAGCATGAGAAGGGATTTATTATGTTTTTAAGCATGTGTAGGGTATTAATGGGGAGATAAGACTTTTTAATGTGTTTTTAATGGTCCATAAGAATATTCTTCAAGCATTAATTCATAGACTAAGGTCCTATCCTTTATGAATGATCATTAAGAAGCTAATCGGGTTTCTGTGTGCAAAAACCCTAGTCTTAGACCCAATAGAATAGATATTGATGGTTTGGGATAAAAATAGATTAGATAATCAAATATGATGATTATATGTTTTATAATACTCATTAATTTTTTTGAGAAAGTATTTTTGGTCTCTTGATAATGTGTGGGTCCCATATAAAATGGGTTGTTAACATTATTCTTATTTTTGAGGAATATTTATATGAATGACTAGATGATATGATGAATGATTGTTGATGCTTAGGAATTTTCCAAAAAATCCATGAAATTTTTTAGTAATATTCATCTTCTTTTTTCAAATTTATAGAAGGTTAAAGTTGACTAGTCTATATGAAGGAAATGGTGTCTTAAGTGAGAAAGAGTGATCATAGTGAAAAGAGGAATTAGAAGGCATAATCATTGAATATGAATGGGTATGAGATCAGAGAGGTGATTTAGGGGATTTATTAACTTTATCCATGAGATTAGTATTGTTCCTAGTCACTTGGAGTTGATTTAATGGTTGACTCATAGTTGACCATGATGGTTTTGCTGGTAAAAGGAACCTATTTTAGATGATTGAGTTTGTTTGTAGGTCAGATGGTCAAATCAAGTGTTATTGATGATTGGAGAGTGTTGAGGATATCTTGGAGATATTATTTAGTGATTTTAAATATTTTAATAAGCTTTAAAATAGTTAAATATAGTCACACAAGTGGGGCTATGCTTTGTTTGTGAGGTGTTTGTGATATGAGTTCATGGTTTGGTATAGAAAGCTTGTGTAGAGAATCATGGAAGACCTTGGGGGACATGAATAATTCTTCCTAAGATATTATAATGTGAGATGCCTAACCATATTAGTGAATGCTATATATTTAAGGTGATTTATGCCTTTTGGGTGTGTGAATGAAGTAAGACAAGCAAGTGTATGTATTGATTTTGAAGACCTTGTGTGAAGTTTTTTGGGGGTCTTGGTGACCCATGTTTGTATGATATTGAGAAAAAAAATGTCATTAGACTCAGCATAATTTTTTGATTCTATTGATTATTTTTATCAGATTTATAAGGGAATATTTGAATATAAGCAAAATATTTGTGAAGGGGTTATTTGCTTGTGTTGAAGAGATAGCTTGGTGTTGGTGACTTGTGTGAAGTTGTAGACTTGAATAAGAGTGTTCTTATAGGGTTTCTCAATCAGATTGAGAAGAAACCAAAGTTTAAAGAGTTGTTCATTTGATAAAGTGTTGTGTTGGTGCTCAACATCTTAGGCAAGTTGGTGCGTGTCATCTATAAGGGTTGGTGCTCCTTGTGAAGTGGGTGCTTCACTAAAGCCTCATGTTTTTAATCATTATATAGGACTGTAGTCCATTATTTTTTAGACTTGAGAGTGGGTTTTATCTCCCATGAGGGTTTCCCACATAAATCTTTGTGTTATGGTTTTATTCATGCTTATTATTTGGTTCATCTATCTTGCATATTGATATGATTGGTTGAGTAGCTTGAAGAGTTAGGAATTGGATTGTAATATTGTTAAACCATTGATTTAGGCCCCCTCTTAGTAGTGTATACCTCCATTAATTGGTATTAGAGTAGGTCCTTTTGAGGCTTAACAACTTGAAAGGTGTTTCTAAGTTAAAACATGATCCATAATGAAGAGTCCATATTTTTTCAAGTTGTTTTACATTCAGAAGAAACTGTGGACAAGAAATGGTACATAGATAGTAGTTGTTCTAGTCACATGACAAGAGATAAGAGTAAATTCATCACTCTTAAGAAATCAAACTCTAGTGATGTTAGGTTTGGTGATAATAAATATACTACTATAAGAGGTAAGGGAACTTTGAGTTTAGAGAATAGAATTTCAAAGACTGAAAATGTTTTATATGTTGAAGGGTTAAGGAAAAATCTTCTAAGTGTTAGTCAAATATGTGAACAAGGTAATGTTGTGACCTTATATGATGATGTTTATGAAATTAGAAAAGGAAAAGATGGCATACTCCTTGTCAATATTCACAAGTTAAAAGAAAATATGTATGTATATCATGAATCCAAATGAGAAAAGTGTTTGATGAGTCAAGTAGAAGAAAGTTGGCTATGGCATAGGAGACTTAGTCACATAAACTTCAAGAATATGATAAGGATTATTTTAGAATGTCTTGTAAGACATATTCCCAATATTTATAAGGTTCCTCAATATTTATGTAAGTCTTATTTGCATGGTAAACAAGTAAAGAAAATTTACAAGACAAAGGAGATTTCAACTACTAGAACATTGGAGTTAATTCACATTGACTTATGTGGTCCTATGAGGACTTAGAGTCTACAAGGTAATTACTATTTTGTGTTACTAATTGATGAATTCACAAGAATGACTTAGATCTATTTATTAAAAGAAAAAACTAGAAGCCTTTACCTAGCTCAAAGCTTTCAAAGCCCTTGTTGAGAATGAAAAAGGGTTAAAAATCAAGTGTATCAGATCAGATAGAGGTGGAGAATTATGGTCTAATTTGTTTGATGAGTTTTGTGATACTCATGGAAGAAAAAGACAATACTAATTTGCTATAACTCCACAACAAAATGGAGTAGTTGAAAGAAATAATAGAATAGTTTAGGAGATGTCTAGAACTCTACTACAAGATGCTAAGTTGTCTAATGGTATTTGGGAAGAGGCTATAAGTAATTTAGTCTAAATTATTAATAGATGTCAAGTCAGAATGAATAAAGACAAAAACTCTTGTGAACTATGGAAAAATAGAGTTACAAATTTCAAATATTTTAGAGTGTTTGGAAGTAAGTGTTACATCAAAAGGGATGAAGAAAATCTAGGAAATTTTGATTCTATATCTGATGAAGGTATCTTTCTTGGCTATCCTTCTATTATTTCTACTTATATATGCTTCAAAAAAAGACTTCATAAAATTGTTGAAAGTTCTAATGTGAGAGTTTATGAAAGTGGTCCTACCAAATAGATTAGTTTGAAGTCATGTGATCCAACTATTAGTCTTACTACAAATAAATACCAATCTTTCTATACATCAAATGAAGATGATGAAAAAGATACTATACTTGATACTAAATCTCCTTTAAGAAGAACTCAGGTTTATCATATAGCTTCTCAAGTAATTGGTGATATGAATGCTAGTATATAGACTTAGAGAAGACTCTTGTCTAGTCAATATCAACATGATTCAACTTTTCTATCTATTCATAAACCAAAGACCTTCATTGAAGCTAGTAAGGAAAAGGAATAGTGTTATTCTATGAATGAAGAACTTGATTAGATTAAAATTAAGTGACACTTGGGATATAGTTCCTAGGCCAAAGGGAAAGAATATGATTGGAACAAAGTGGGTATAAAAGAATAAGTTGAATGAGAAAGGTAAAGTAGTAAGAAATAAGGTTAGGTTGGTATGTAAAAGTTAAGCTCAAGTAGAAGGGATTGAATTTGATGAAAATTTTGCTCTTATAGCTATAATAGAAGCTATCAAACTATTTTTAGCTTATGCTAGTTATAAATTTTTTAAGGTATACCAATTGTATGTTAAATATGAATTTTTTAATGATAAATTAGAAGAAGAAGTTTTTATGGAGTTTCCTGAGTGTTATGATATAAAGGATAATCAATTTTTTTTTGGTAGATTAAAGAAGGCTCTTTATGGCCTCAAACAAGCTCCTAGAGCTTTGTATGATAGATTAGATAAGTATCTCCTAAGTTAAGGTTTTAGAAGAGGAGTGACATAAATAAATATTTACATCAAGTGAGAAGGAAAACATTAATTTATTGTTGTGGTTTATGTGGATGACATGATATTTGGTTCATTAAATGATAAGATGAGTAAGGACTTTGTAGAGGTAATGAAAATTGAATTTGAGTTGTCTATGTTGGGAGAACTTTCTTTCTTCCTAGGATTGTAGATGAATCAACTAGATAAAGGGATATTTATCTCTCAAGCCAAATACATTAAGGAGATGCTTGATAAATTAAATATGTTGGATAGAAAACCCATGAGTACTCCCATGGAAACATGATGTAAATTGAGTAAGAATGATGAGTCTCCTAAAGTTGGTCAATCCTTATATAGATCTATGGTAGGGAGTCTATTGTATTCTATTGCTACTAGAACTGATATTATACAAGTAGTAAGTGTAGTTGAAAGATATCAAGTTTATCCTAGATAATCTCACTTGAATGAAGTTAAGAGAATCTTAAGGTATCTCAAAGGTACCATGAACTATGGTTTGTGGTATCCTAAGAGTAATTAATTAAAGCTAAAACTCTATACAGATGCTAATTAGGTATGATGTGTTGATGATAAGATGAGTACTAGTGGAGTGTTATACATAGGTGAATCCTTGGTATCCTGGTTAAGCAAGAATTAATCTTTAGTATATTTGTCTATTATAGAGGCTAAATACATTTTGCAGCTTCTTATTATACTCAAGTCATTTGGATGAAGTAGAACTTAGAAGATTATAAGGTAAGTCAAGATGGTCCTTGTCCTATTCTATGTGACAATAATAGTGCCATAAACATTTCAAATAATTAAATGATACATTCTAAGACTAAGCATATCCATATCAAGTATCATTTTCTAAAGGAGCAGGTCAGTGATCAAGTTGTCAAATTGGAATATGTACCTTTTAAAAAACAACTAGTAGACATAATGACTAAACCATTGCCTAAATCTATGTTTGAATATCTAAGATATTGTCTAGGGCTCATTCCTTCTTGATTTAATGAGTAATGATTCATTGGAAGAGGTGAAATAATTAATCGGAAGAATTTATTTAGTTTTTGTGGTTGGTTGTTTGTTTAAGAGGTATGTTTAGGTCTTTTGGTCCTAAAATGTCATTTTGATCAATTTTTGATGTCTTGGTTGAGTGATGATTTTAAGTATAAGGAAGAATTGGTTTGTATGATGTTTTGAGGAATATTTTCATGAGTCATTTCTAGGTGGTTTGAGGTCTTGATGAGCTTAGATATGTGTTTTATGGTCAAAAGTCTGAGTTGATCATTTTTGGAAGTAATGACTATTTAGAAGATGCCAAGATAGCTCATATAGTGTTATAAGGTGGATATAAGCTTGAAAATAATCTATTAAATATGTTTTTGGTATTTTAAAGGAGGAAATATGGTTTGAATATGTTGTTAAGGTGCCCAAGTATGAGTTTGACCATTTGGTCAAGGTGCCTGCTATAGGTATTGGGTCTATATGCACAAAATACTTGGTTTCAAGGGTCAATTAAAGAATGAAGATGTGTCATGAAGTAATTTTTTATAAATAAGGTTTGAAAATGTGTTTAAGACATGTTTTAGATGGTTTCATAAGTGGATGATTGATTTTGTGCTAGATGGAGCATTTTGAGTGATCACTGACTTCTCTTCTTAAAACATACATTTGGTGGCATAAAGGAAGTTATGGTTCAAAAAGGTGTGGAGGCTTGAAATTTTGCATGTAAGTGATTTTTTATGGTCTCCAAGTGTGGTATCTAGCTCAGGTGTCTATGTTGATTGGAGGTTGACTTTTGACGAACTATTACTTTAAAGGCCTAGTGATTTGGGCATGTTTGGAAAAGTGGTCAAAATTTATATTTGGAGGATAAAAGCTTAAAAATAAATTGAATGGGCAAAATGGGCATCTGAATCATCTTTTATATTGGTCTATAAGTGAGTATATTTCAATTTATTCAAGTTTTAGCTCACTATGAGGCTAATTGACTAGTAGGCTAAAGAAGGAAGTATGCTAAAGTGGATGAGTTGGAGGCTCATTATTGTCATGCCTAAGGGGTAATTATATTGGTCTTAAAATATATATTTCATGTCTTGAAGTGATTAGTGAAAAAATCTATAAGTTCTAAAGTGGCCAGAAAGGGTTACAAGGGGTCTAAGTAGGCCTAGTGGAGAAATTGAGCAATTTTGTGATATCTTTCCAAATAAATTTAGCATTTTTGGTTCTAATTGAGAATTTTGGACTATTATAAGTGTGTTATAGGTATGGTGCTATGATTTTATTTCTTCTACAGTTCTATATTGTGCCTTGTGAATGATGGTAAGTGAGCTTGCATGGTGCTTTGTTACTCATGTTTCTATTTGAGTTTATGGTAGCAATTCTTGGAGATCTTATAGGTGTGCATTGGTTATATAGACAAAGGGGGAGCCTTAAAAGTGGATAAAGGTCCTAGGGGGAGCGATGGTGCCTTGAAAATTGATGACATGTCCAAGGATCTTGATAGCTTGTAAACTAATATGAGGATTTTTTTATTATTGGAAATCTATTTGATGATATTCAAGGAGCACTTAAGTTCATAGATAATATGGGGAGCCTTACTTATTATATTAAAAATGTGAGTCTTGCATGATGTTGGCTTTGAAAACATTTTATATTCTCTATTTCATCATTATGAGCCTACTTTGTCATTTTGGCAAAGGTGGAGAAGGATTTGGTATGTTGCCATCAATGAAAAAGGGGGATATTGTTGGGATATTTATGGCATATGTGTTTTAATTTATCTCAAGTGGAATTGGTGATGAAAAAGTGGTCTATGATGTTAGTGAAATGGAGCATGGTGGCATAGTGTGCTTAGTACAATGTGATACTTGCAAGGATATGCATATGTGTCCTAGGTGGATGTTTTATGGTTGAATGGAGCTTGGTATGATGATGCTTGATTTTTTTTGATGTGTTATATGCTCAAGGTTTGTCTTAATATGGCCTTAATGAGGTATGTAGGTCTGTTTATGTCTTGTAGGCTTGATCATGCATGGTTGCCTATGGGGTTTTGAGCACTATGGATTGTGTGACATGGTAAGGAGCTTATTATGCTCAAAAAATACATTTTAGACATGTATATGGTGATAATATGTCAGGTTTATGGTTTTAAAGATGTGGTTAGTGGTTTGCAAGATAGTTTGACCATTGGCCTAGTTGGCATAGGTAGGCTTGTGAGGCCTTGTGAAGGGTTAAAGGGTGTTTACAGGTTGGTGAATCTATTTTTTACACTATATATGTTCAATAAAGTTTAATAAATCATTTTTATGATTTATTAGGTTGGATATTGAGCTAAAAATTTAGAAAGTTGGTTTAAAAGCTTTAAGAGGTGCTAGAAAGGTGTCTAGTGAGCCTGAAAAGGAATTTCTTGTGTTTGTTAGCATGGGTAGGGTATGAATGGGGAGATAATACTTTTTTATATATTGGGGAGGGTCCCTAATAATATTATCCAAGCATTGGTTCATAGACTAAGGTCTTATACTTAATGAATGATCGTTAAGAAGCTAAACATGTTTTTGTGTGCAAAAACCCTAGTCTTAGACTTGATAGAGAAGATATTCATGGTTTGGGATCATAATCTATTAAATAA
This sequence comes from Torreya grandis, assembly GCA_037957365.1. Lineage (NCBI taxonomy): Eukaryota > Viridiplantae > Streptophyta > Pinopsida > Cupressales > Taxaceae > Torreya > Torreya grandis. Next base: position 842,414 of record JARHVA010005845.1, read on the forward strand.
TCAAATATTATTATTATAGGTTGTATAGGACTCATTTGGGTTTTTTATAAAGTATTTTTGGTCTCTTGATAGTGTGTGGGTCGCATAGAAAATGGGTTGTTAACAATTTTCTTATTTTTGAGGAAAATTTCTATGAATGACCAGATGATATAATGGATAATTTTTGAAGCTAAAGAATTTTTAAAAATATCCATGAAAATTTTTAATAATATTCATCTTTTTGTGCCAAATTTATATAAGGTTAAAGTTGACTAGTTGATATGAAGGAAATGGTGTCTTAAGTGAGAAAGAGTGAAAAGAGGAATTAGAAGGCCTAATAAGTGAATAGGAATGGGTATGAGATCTTGGAGGTGATTTATGGGATGTATTACCTCTATCCATTAGATTAATATTTTTCTTAATCACTTGGATTTTATTTAATTATTGACTCATAGTTAACCATGATGGTTTTGTTAGCAAAAGGAACCTATTTTGGATGATTGAGTTTATTTGTAGGGTAGATGGTCAGATCAAGTGTTCCTAATGATTAGAGAGTTTTTATGGTATATTTAAGATATTATGTAGTTATTTGTAATATTTTAATAATATTTATTGATTCAAATATAGTCACACAAGTGGGGCTATGCTTCATTTGTGAGGTGTTTGTGATATGAGTTCATGGTTTGGTATAGAAATATTGTATAGAGAATCATGGCCAAACTTGGGGGACATGAATAATTATTCCTAATATATTATAAAGTTATATGGCTGAACATAATAGTGAATTGTTTATATTTAATGTGATTTATGCCTTTTGGGTGTTTGAATGAAGTAATATAAGCAAGTGTATGTATTGATTTTGAAGACCTTGTGCGAAGGTTGTTGGGGGTGTTGGTGACCAATATTTGTATGATATTTAAAAAACAAAAATGTCATTAGACTCAAAATAAATTTTTTATTATATTGATTATTTTTATCATATTTATAAGGGCATATTTGAATATAAGTGAAAGATTTGTGAAGGGGTTATTTGCATGTGTTGAAGAAATAGCTTGGTGTTGGTGACTTGTGTGAAGTTGAAAACTTGAAGAAGAGTGTTCAAGTAGGGTTTATAAATCATATTGAAAAGCAATAAAAGTTTCAATAGTTGTTCATTTGATAAGGTGTTGCGTTGGTTCTCAACATCTTATGCAAGTTGGTGCTTGTCATCTATAGGGGTTGTTGCTCCTTGTGAAGTGGGTGATTCACTAAAGCCTCATGTTTGTAATAATCATATAGCACTATATTCCATTATTTTTTAGACTTTAGAGTTGGTTTTCTCCCCCATGAGGGTTTAACACATAAATCTTTGTGTTATGGTTTCATTCATGTTTTTTCTTTGATTCATCTATCTTACATATTGATATGATTGGTTAAGTAGCTTTAAGAGTTGGGAATTGGTTTGTAATATTGTTAAACCACTGATTCAGCCCCCTATTAATAGTATATACCTCCATCAATTTTGATCTTGAAGAGCAGGGGAATCTTAGAGGTATTTAAAAATATGCTCATCTTGATTAGGCTAAACCCTATCAAGCATTTATAAGAACTACCTCTTGATGCAATAAAAGACTTTATTTACCGATCTCTTACCTTGGATCAATGTTTAGTGAGTTATGCATGATGACATTGTGAAGGAGAATATTCCTCATCCATTTTCCTTTTTGACCTCATTTAGGGTGTTTTAAAGCTATTATAGGTCTAGATTAGTGTTCTACCTGAACCTAGTCTATGAAACACTTATGCAATCATCTAATCTATGAGGTTATGTGAGCTAGCATTATCTTATGGTAATCTATTATGGGTTAAATATTATGGGAGTATTCCATTTTTATTTTGTGCATCACCTTTTAGCCTTTTTAGGATAAATTTTCCCCTTTCTAACCCTTTTCCCTATGACAACATTAGGTTAGGCGATCCATTAAGAGGAAGCCAACCTTCTCCAGAGGTTCAAACCTATTATAAGATACCCAGAGCCTAGGATTGTCCCAATATTATGGCTTACTTAGATGGAGCCTAAATAACACTCTCCAAGGTTAAATATTAATGTCATAATAGTAGCATCTAATGTTTTAGAATCTATGAATGAAAATTTATTCCAAGGCATGAGTTGTGAGGTTTTTAGTTTTGTAAACAACCTTTTGGTGGAATAAAAGTTAGCAAATCAGTATGTTTACAATAGATGGGTCAACATGGATAAATATTAATCTACTTGATATGGATGGATGGATGATGGTTATAACCTAAGGTGGGTAGTAATTTTAAAAAACTCAAAAGAGAAGTAAAGGTAGAGAAAAAAAAGAAGGCATGTGGACCACATAAGATTAAACTTTTATAAGACAACAATTGAACTAAGGGTTAGACAATGAATCAAGGAATAATGTTTATAGTAGGCTAATATAGCACACAAAAAATAAAACATACTTAGGAATCAAAGGGAACATAAATACATCAAACTCAAGGACATATAATCAAAGGTTTTCATGTTTGTAAGATTGTGTTAACACATATAAAATGGGGATTATGACTACTATAAAAAAAGTATTAAAATAAAAAATATCTCAATATGAATAATTTTATTATAAAATATAACTCATGCATAATGAAAGGACTAAGAAATTGAAATGATAGAACTTCTTACATAATCCACAAGTTTGGAGAAGAATCAATATTTACACGTCGAGATCAATTGTACAAATTTATTCATAATTTACTATTAATTTCAATATCTAAAATTCTCCTCTAGTTAGAATAGGAAGATATAATTATAAATAATCTTGGGATGGGGAAATCATCATCTCTCAAATCAATTCCAAATATACATGTTCAAAAAATAAAACTATGTCAACCCTCATTCAAAGCATGCATGTATAAGAGAATTACCCAAAAATAGATTCTTTTGACTAAAATACAATATATACATATAAAATTAGATTAGGTACTAATGTTATAACTTATATAAGCATGAAAACACATATGTATAACTAGAGTGGTGATAATGTTGTACCGTTATAAGAATAAGTCGATGGAGTGAGAACTATTGAAACTTAAGTGGCCAATGTAGCTCCTTGAGGGATCAAAACTAGCCCACTTAGAGTATGCATGACTGTATATATGAGAAACTAGGAAGCCTATGATGATATGGAAACATTTAAAATTGGTTACATGCTAGGTGATGATCCCAAAACTACATCCTTAGCCTTGAGTTCTTCAAATAATGCATGGGTGGAGTCAAACTCTCTATTGACAATATCAAAATTTAGAAAGGTAGGCTTGAATATTTTGATATCCTTATCCATCAACCTCATGTAATCTAACTTTGAGATCTTAATATTCACTACAAGGGAATCATATTTTATCACATGATCCTTAGCAAAATTTATTATCAACAAAATCTCATTGTTGGTTTTACATATCATTCCTTAACCTCCTCCTTAAAGCTATTTGTTGTTTCTTTAAGGAGAGTGTCAAAATTTATCATATTGACCAACTCACCTATAGAAGTGATCACATCAGTGACCCTCATGTCATTCAAAATTTATACGGCATGGTTATCATAGTTCAAAAGATGTGCTAACAAAGTCTTCATCTGATTATGCCATGAGAGATCAACATCCCTTTTTTGTAAATATATAATTTAAGGCCCACACCACATCCTAATTAGAAATTAAGCTTAACTGATTAAAATCATTAATCTTAGAAAATTGAATAAAAAAGGTAAGTCTATTCTCATATCCCTTCAATTAGTGCCACAACTTGAGAACCTTATTTATTTCTAATTGGCTTTCACCTTTGGAAGCTTGAACGCTATTCAAAATGTCTTTTCATAATAATGGTTGAAATTTTCACACTATCAATAATTTCACAAGGAACATGCATAATTTTCCTATATAGTAGCCTTTATTTTTCCTTGTCCTTAATTTTGTACATTTATTTAATTTTGTTCCTAGTAGAATCCACAAAAATATAAAAATCTTCTGTATATTCATTCAGATTACCAATAATATTTTAGCTTTCTTATCTAAGGGAAATATATTTTCTCTCTATTTAAATTCAAATTCTTCCCTTGTATCAATATTTATTTCCTTCCTCTTCCTAACCCTATATATTTTACCACTCTACCTATCAAATTTGGTGTAGACTATAGGAAATTTGGTGACAACTAAATTCTATTTGTTAGTCCCATAACCCATTAGTAGAATATTCATGCAAGCTTAACCTCCACCTTGGTGTGTCTAGATATTTTGGCAAAGGGTTCACCTACCAATTTATTATATCCAATTTGAGGATGAAGCAAAAATATTATGACAGTTGGTAGATGGATAAGCATCTCCTAGATATTCAAGGCATCAAAAAAGATTTGTAGAAATGTGGAAAGTACAACATGAGGATAACAAAGTCATAGAGCTAGTGGTTATGATGATGGAATTATAGCTCAACACTTAGCATAAAAATTATACCCTAGAAAAGATGCTCTTGAAGGATTATATAAAGAGTTCAATCCATAATATGAAAGGAGATGGAGAATTGTAGTGAATATCTAGTAGAATGACTTCAAAACCATGCTCTGTAAACATTTCTCTAGTAATCATTAAGGCTTAAAAATAGAATGGAGGCCACTCTGGCTCTAATTGTATGTTCCCAAGATCATCTGTGAGCCTTTAGATTGTTATAATTATGATTTAAATATAAACTCTTTCTATGGACTTTGAACAATGACAAATGGTGTTGCATTAAAATGTACTAAGTGTGTTTGGTTTGAATAACTTATGGTATTGTTAATGGGATGCAAATCTTTGTGATGTCACACTTTTTATTCTTTTAGTGAATTGGTGTTCATAAATTTTGATGGGTTTTCTACTTTAATGGAGTTTATGTAATTTTTGTGACATCATCATCATTTTACATGGAGGGTGAGTATAGGTCTACATAAGTAAACCTAATCCATTCTTAATGTACATCTATTTAGTATGGGGATTAAATTAGAGCAAATTAGTCTTATGACTGACTAAGCACCTATATGACCCTAGGATTAATTTGAGAAAGGCATGTGCTTATGGATTTTCCTAAGTTAAGTTTTTAGTACATTACTTAAGTCCCCTTAATAAATCTTCACACCATGGCATAACTAACCCAATGTGGGCCCTAATTCATTCTCAACTATGTTTTGGGTGAGTGCATAAAGCCTATGCCTTATGTGGATTGATGCTAGCATAGATAAGTGTTTAAAGGTTGAGCATAAATAAAGTATCCTAGAAATGAAACCAAAATGTTATGAAAGTCTAGGGGTGGTTTAATACAACCAAGCGATAGTTGGATCAATCTCTATGATGCTCACTCCCTCCATCATCTCCACCTCTATGTTTTTATGGCTACATGAGGATTTATGCATTCTACATAAGTAGAATCATAGGGATACCTAGCATAGAAGAAGATATATGAGAGATGATGGATGAAAATGTTAAAGTAGAGAGGGTGAAAAAGTTCCTAGGCTATTACAAGTCAGGATATGTATTCTCTATTAAACACATCCAAGAAGCCAACATAAGGAAATCCACACACATAATAAGTGACAAACTTTTCCCTGGTGGCTAGTGGTTAGATATAAATAAAACCTTCCTTTGCATTGACACCACATAGGGAAGGGAGTAATGTTCAACATCTCCAATTTCATCATAGAGGAGATCATAAAGAATATGCAAGAATGCCATCAAGCATGTGAGACCTTTTGGTAGGGATACATGATTATCCTAATGGTGATGGAGGAGATAGGTGTGATGGATGGTGATGGTGACCAACTATGGGTATATTCACCAAGCCATAAATCCCCAATGATAAATTATTAAGACTTCATCTACCCCTAGCTTCTCATAGAAATACAAAAATAGAGAGCAAGGGTGGTTCAACATAACTCCCTCAAAAAATCATGGGAATGATGACCTTCACCATGATGAAACACTTTTGTGTGGTGTGCCTAGTGCTAACAAATGAAAATATATTAGTTTGGCTTTGATTAACTTATGTGTGCTCACCTAAATACTTCATAACGACACTGAAGAGAATCAAGAACATGCAAAAAAATCATATATAAGCCAAGGCTACAAATCATAATATAAGGATTATGATGTGAAAATTTGTGCACCCCAAATCCAAGATAACCATAGATGAGGAGGATGATAGTGATAGACTTTAACTCCATCCCTTGAAAAGGGTAATAATCAATGGAAGAATTTTAAACCTATACTATGAGGTGAAGTTACAAAAGAAGGGTGGATATCTTGGCAAAGATGATGATCGACCCCTCCTAGTCAACAATGAAGGAAAGGATGCATTGAAGATTTAAGGAAAGTTAGTCCATAGGAAGTGGGGTGAGAAAATAGAAGATATTATGTAATGAATGAAACTAAAAATATCCTTTGAGGAATAAATCATGACACTTTCCCCAAATAAGTACATGAAATTCATGCAAGAGGGTGCTTATTCTAGAAAGCATTCAAGAAAAAATACTAAGGGACCTATAGTATTCCCTACCAAGACCCTTACAAATATGGAAATAGAGGTATCCCTAACACCCATTATATAATAAAATACTAAATAAGATAGGGTAGATAATTATATCTTATAGATAGGGGAAGGTGAAGAGGATCTTAGTGTTGGAAATGTTCAAGAGGCCCTGCAAAGTGGTATGACTACTACACTAAAACTAATAGAGTAAATTACAAGAATTACATCTAGTACCACCTCATTAATAATCCCACATTTGAAACCAACACTGACATCTAGGGATAAGGCTTCCCTAGTGGCCTCTCAAACTATAGAGGAGAAAAGAGTGGCCTAGAGGAATATGGGACTCAATGATGAAGATATAAATTGGGCTTTGGTGCTTGAAGAAAAGTGAAATCTTGATCAAGAAAAAAAGAAGGCCAAGTAGGATAAAAGGGCCCCAAAGGTTCCCTCAAGTGTAGGACCAATATTATAAATAGTCAAATAGGTGACAAGTGACCCTACCAGATAAGTAGAGGAAGCTATAAAGGCATGCCCAAGTAGTGAATGGGTGTCTGGACAAAAATAAAGTAATACTAGTGCCTCAAAGAAAAAAATAGAGATAGTTGAAGAGAAAAAATAGTAACAAGGTAACCTTGACACTGAAGAAATAACCCTTGAGGTAAATATTGAAAATCCCTAAGATGAAGAAATGGATGAGGGGGAGATTTTTGATGAACCAACCCCAAATGACTGAACTAGTGACTCCTTAGAGGAGAATGATAAAGAGAGTAGTGGTGCCAATGAGGAGGAATAAGTACATAAAGTGAATGATGCCATCAATAAGGATGACAAAGAGATTAACAATAGGGAGATTGTGCAAAATAATTAGGGGATGAAAATTCATACTTATATGAAACTATGCCCCCTCAAGACACCATGACAAGGATGTGTAAGAAACTCTCATTTATGCTAGACCATTATATGGGTGAGACCCAATTAAATGCACCAATATTGGATAATTTGAGTCTATAATATTATGAATAAGGGAAATAATCCCTTCTTCTTAACCCATGTGTCATGAACTAGTCTAATCTAGGAATGTGCTAATAAAAATGGCCATAAAAGTAATGTACCAAATATCAAAAATGATGGTAAGGTGAAGAAATAAAGAATATCCTTGAGGAATATAAGGAAGAAGCATAGGCCAATAGGTTAAAGTTATAATAGATTTGTAAGCATGTGGAGGTAGTTGAGCCATCTCTTCAAGTTAGCATCAACACTTTAGACCTTTCAGAGGTTGATAAAGTTTTTTATTGGTGGAGAAGATGCTCTCAAGATTACAAATCAAGTTGGTACAAGAAGAAGAAGAAAAGGAAGACCCCAGTATCACATTTAATAAGGAGTTATCATACAAGCTCCAATAGGTAGAGTAACTCTTTAAGAAGTTGAAGGAGGGTGTAAAAATAACAAATGCCATTTTATTTAATTTATCCAACTAAGCTACAATGATAGATGCACATTTAAAGAAAGTGAAGGATGAGAAGGAAAAATTGATGACTAAGGTGTAATCCATAGGTAAGATGGAAAGGTTTTAGATCATGAACAACATCAAAACATTGAGTAACTAGATTAAAGACCAAGAAATAACCTTGGAATAACTCTTCCATGCTCTACAGACTAAGCCCTGTGAGTAAGGGGAGATCTTAGATAGAAGTGTGGTAAAGGTGCAAGCTAAGATAGAATCCTTTCATAAAGATCTATAAAAAATAGATACACTTTCCCTCACTAATACATCATATTAGAATGATAGCATCAAAAAATAAATCAAGCTATCCATAAAGGGATTTGAGGAATTGAATGCAAAACTCTAAGAGAATGAGTCTGAGTTATGTGCTCTCAAGATTTTGATGGCTTAGTCTAAGGTTAGACTAAGGTTTTTTTGTATGGGGTAATTTTGGGCCTCTAAATCATTAATATAGTATTCATTCCAACTTGATATTCACCTCAGTACATATAGATATTTTGGCAAAGGGTTAGCCTAATAGTTTCCTATAGCAAGCTAGAGGATTTAGTGTAAATCTTACACCAGATGGAAGATGACTAACCATATCCTAGATATTCAAGGAATTAATGAAGATTTGTGCAAACATGGTAAGCATAACATGGGGATCTCAAAGTCATGGAGTTGGTGGTTATGATGATGGAATTCTAGCTCAACACTCAACATGTAAATTCCACCTATCAAAGATTCTCGTGAAGGCTTATATAAGGAGCTCAATCTAGAAGATGAAATGAGATGGACAAATACAATTAATATTTGGTAGAATAACTTCAAAATAATGATTTTTAAACATTACTATAGTGACCATTAAGTCTTATAAATAAATGGAGGCTACTCTAGCTCCAATTGTATGTGCACATTGTCAATTGTGAGCCTTTGGGTTATTAGTATTATGATTTGAATATAAAATCTCGCTATGGAATTTGAATAATGATAAATCATGTTGCATTAAATTTATTAAGTGTGTCTAGTTTACATGACTTGTAGGATTGCTAATGGGATGAAATTTTTTGTGATATCACAATTTTGATTAGTTAAGTGAATTGGTGTTCATATGTTTTGCTAGTTTTTCTAGTTTAATTGAGTCTCTATAATTTTAATGATGTCATCATCATTTTACATGGAGGATGAGTATAGGTCTATGCCAATAAACCCAATCCCTTCTTAATTTACACCTATTAATTATGGGGATTAAATTAAAGCAAAACATTCTTATGAACCACTAAGTGCCTATATGACCCTAGTCTTAATTTGAGAAAGGCCTACACCTATAGATATTCTTGATTTAAGTTTATACTTCATTACTTAAGTCCCATTAGTGATGCCTTGTACTATGACACAACTATCCCAACATGGGCCCCATTTCATTCTTAGCTACACTTTAGGTGAGCACATAAGGCTTATGCCTTATGTGGATTGATGTTAGTGCAATCAAGAATTTAAATTTTGAGTGAAAATAAAGTATCCCATGCTTGTTCTTGGTTGTAGTAAACCACCTCTAGACTTTCAAAACACTATCTCTCATTCTTCTTTCCTTGAATTTATCTAACCCACTCAGGAATAATAACTTCCCATTCTTTTCCTAATGGAATCAGGGCTTTAGAGGTAGAGGGTGGAGGTGTCATAAAAGGAATCAATGTTGAAGATTATAATTAAGTAATTGTTTGAATTGGAAACTACAATGGTGGGTAAAAAATCATTTTCCATCGTGAGGGTTCCTTCTATGGACCAACCTCAACTAAAAATTTAGTTAAGTTAGGAGTTTTTTAATTGATAATGTGGTTGACTGTATTGATTAATATTATGGAATTGGTATTTATATTTGGCGTGAAGGTTTCCTAGGGACTGGTGGATATCTTGGATAAAAAATTCAAAAATTAACCAAATCTTCAAAATGGATTTCCTTCTTAGGAGTCTTTATTTTTGTAGAAGTTGAAAGAATAGAAGAATGAACTATACTAGATAATGAAATAATATGAATATCTATGGGAAAATACACATCTAAAGTATTTATAATAGAAATTGAATTAACCAAAGAAAAGACTACCTCATTTATCTTTGACTTTTCTCTATTGTGAGGACTTACTAGTCTAGATCACCAATTGATGTTTCTCCTTATTGTAGGATTCTAAAGATTAAAGATTTATCCTTTTATGACTTAGCCTATTTATCTTCCTCACTTAGGGCCTCCTACTCTACTTCTATCATAATTTCTACATTTTCTCCCTTCTCATTAATGGCATAGTCTACCAAGGATATCACCATTCTAAGTTCTTCTTCCTTTGCTTCCTCCTCAATAGCGGATTATTATATAGTAGTTAGGAAAAATATGGTCTTTACTCTAGTTTTTGAGTTATGGAGGGAGTTTTAAGGACTTTGGATCTCCTCTGGTAAGTGATTATGGAAGAGATAAAAGGCAAGCAAAATGATGAAATAATTTAAGGAGCCATGGTATTAGGAACTACTAATTTAGTTGGTGGTGATGGAATGGAAGGTGAAAAAATGATAATGGAAGGGGGAGTGGATGGAGATGGTCCTAGTTGAGTGTATATAGGATTGAATGAAAGATATGAGAAATAATATTTTAGAAACTCTAGAATACTTACATGTGTAGCTATTATGAGAGGTGGTAGAGGTGCCATAAAGAATGTACTCTTCTACTTTTCCTATGGAGATGGGGTTCTCTACACCATAGTGGATATGACCAATGGTTTGAAAGTGGTAAGTAGATGAACATAAGTTGGCTAGGGTCCATGGAGACCTCTAAGAATTTATCTTCCTATTTGGAGGCTTTCCTACCTTTGGCTACTAGATTCCCCCTCTTGTGGATCTACCTATTTTACTATAGGATAGGGAGGTTGACTTGGGAATGCTTAGTATTAAGTTTGAGTTGGAGGCCATTGATGAATCCATGCTTGTGATTATTCTAACATATAATTTGCCTTATATGTTGTGATATTATGATTGTATTTAATGGTATAGATCAACATCATGAACATTTGTTTTTCTTTAAACATGTCCATACTTATAAATCATTAGATGTGTTTTGGAAATTTATATCATGTTCATATTCCTAGTGACCATATGTAAGGTACACATTGTTTTGTTCCTTAAGGAGTTTAAGATAATTCCTAATATTATTCTTAGGATCCCATTTTATGAATTGTTCCTCATCTAAATTATAATGGGATCTTATTTTCCCAACCTAATTGAGATGGGCCCTCACCACAAATTGAAGTTGCACAATACTTAAAAGAGTTTTGAAGTAATGTGCCAGATTTTTTTGGCCCATCTCCTCATCTATACTATTATAAATTTGGTAGGTTGTCTCTTATTATAAAATTTTATTAGGGACATGCAGAGGAAAGGAAAAAGTAGGTTCCCTTATCCCTTTACATTGGGGTAGTACCCGTAGTTCCCCCATTTGCCAAAACTTCTTTTCAGATTCTTATAAAATATAGGCATCTGAGTGACATGGATTTCTTGGTACACCTAAGGGTAGATTTATTCAAAAAACTCTTAATATCATTTCTAAATCTATATATGAACATAAATAAATAATATTCACATATTCTACTATCAACATACTCAGTAAATGGTTTCCACAATTCTCCATTTATCCTATGAACTATGCTAAGGACTACATCTAGTATATATGACATCATGTAAAGTTTTCCATCTACAAGGATTTTTTAATATTTATAAATTTATGATATTATCCTAACATTTATAACCTCACCCAGGATAATAATATTAAATAAGGTCAATAAAATTCCCAATAAAGTGAACCATGCCAGTTGTACATATGTGATACTAGGAAAACCACATAATCTATTTAACAGGTCCATGACTATCCTAATTTGAGACCTAAACTTGATAAATCATTGGAATAAATTTCCCCCTTGGGATTTAACCTTTGGCCTTTAAAAAACCATTGTTTCAATTTTATTTCTATGGTATTACGCTCAATCCATCCATTGGTTAAGACTTGGTTATAGGCTATCTCAGGCCCTAAGAGTCTAATATATTTATCAAATGCCCTACCATAAATATAAATAATTGCATTATTTTCTTTCCTAAGGTATAGATGATCCCAAGAAAAATTTCAATTGAAAAATACCTCCCTAAACATGTCGATGAAAGGTATTACCTCTAGTTTTACCGTTGTTTGATAAAGTACCATGATTTTGATAGGCATTAGGTCATTGATGTATTAATTTTCATCTAGGGACAACTGGTCTAGTTCAAAGTATGGTGTCATAGAGTCAAATGAATTCTAGAGTGTTGTGTAGTGTAGGAAATTGAACTCAAGAGTGTTTTTTTCTAACACTAAATCCATATTTTCATTATTCCATGCATAATTTTAGTTCGAAGGACCCTCAGTGCATGCTTGTTTTGAATAGATATCCAATTAATTAATATTGAATTGTATAATTATTTTATAAATTATAGGAATTCTCTTCATAGGATCGATAGAAAACTAGGTATTTTGGTAACAAAAAATCTAAAAATTGTAATATTCACTCTTAGATTAATAGTGAAGTGACTTGATTTTCACTAGATTTTACATATATCTTCCAAAATATATGTCTTGAATGTTTAATTTGTGTGAATTCAATGCAACTAATGTATTTTGATTTGATTCCATTTTTAGTTTGAATGTGCCAGTAAGATTTAGCAAGTTTGTATTTTACATATGGAAAATTTTTGTTAACCTTGCATGTCTAGTCATCCTGCTTGAGACAATTGTCATTTTCTCACTTAACATCTTCTTTGATTTGTTATCAAATTTAATTTATGCATACTTTGTATATGCATCTCCTAGATTATGACACTTATATAATTTTCACTTGTGCCTTTAGATTTAAAATTTAGCTTTGTATGCTTTAAGGCCACAAGTTAACATGATTGCCCCTCATGGAGCCATCTTAGGCTTAAAGGAGCTTAGGGCCTCAGAGGCATAGGTGTATTAAAATTTTGAATGGTGTATGTCCCTATGAATTTTATAGATTGATAATATTTCAACACATGGATTAATCTTAAGGCCTCAGGGACTCAAAGAATCAAAGCCATGAGACTGCTAAGGTATTAACTTGGTTTTTATTCTTTGAATCTATGGGCCAACAAAATTGTGCTGACTATCAACTACTTAGAGATCATCAGATTAGAGGTATTATATTATAGGGTTTTGGAACCATTATAATTGTTTTTATTACTCCATGGTTTCATGTTAGTGAAAAGGTACCACTTGTTAAGACTAGAGACTACAGAAGCTTAGAACCATTAGATGATTAGCATTTTTTTTAAGGTTATATGGTTTCAAGTTCATATAAATGTGCCATGTGGCCTATTCTTGGAACTCAGGGACTTTAAACACTTAGGAATTTATTTAACTATGAAAGGCTCCATGTAACATATAAATACCACCAATCAAACTTTCATATCTCAGGGACTCATAGGACTTAAATAATTTTTTGAAGGACCGAAGGATTTAGGTAATGTAAGAATTTGACCTATTGATTTTTTTCAATAAAATAAAGAAATCATGACCTGTGTATGCTTGGTAAATCTCTAGAGATAATCATGTGGTCATATAAAACATAGGAAACACTAAGATGAAAGAAATTAGTTCCATTAGTCCAAACTAAACATGAAAATTATGAAAACCCAAGGTTTAAAATAAGTCAAAATGATCGTTCAAGATTTTATTTATAAAATTTGATTTTTTATAACTTTAAACTTCAAAGGAAAAATTTATAATTATACAAATCAAGACTAGTGTCATGAATTTATAAGGTTATGAGGACCTTGAATAAAGATATTAAACCAATAGTGGGTCCCCATTTGAATTTAAAAAATGGGATGTGTGTGTTAGGGAAAAAATGGTGACTTAGTGGGGAAAATACTATTGAGTATTTAAGAATATAGAATCTCATAAATGCATCATGATATAACTTTAGTTCTGATAAGAAAAAAATAAGCAAACCATTCTTTAGAAAAAGAGCATACTTCCTTATGCAACATATTAACCCTTTTCACTTCTTATATCTCTATGTGATTTTATATATCTAATTCACCTTGTTATGAGAGTTTTGACAAAGTCCTAGATAAACATTATAGGTTTCATGTTGACTTCATATTTTATATCCAAATGGTAAGGGAAACCTAAGCATTGTTTTGCTGCTTACCACATATCTATAGCCCTAATAGAGATACCTTTGAGCCCAATCAAAGCCTTTCTCTTTATCCATCTAGGATTCCATAGCCCTGGAATAGATTTATTGAGTCACCTATGTTATATTAGTTTGTATGATAATTATTTTTGGAAACACAAATATAAAAATAATTAGAAACCACTATAGGCTGGGTATATGTATAAGAAAATTTATTTTATTAATACATTCATATTAGTGTGTATTCATTTATATGTTTATTATATCTCATCCAAGTTTTAACATGTAATACTATAATTGATATTTTCAAATATTTTTAAAAATTTGCATGAATATATCAAAGTAAATCCCAAAAGACTAGAAAACTCATTCAGTCCAATCAAAACCTAATTTAATCATAGTACATACCTCAATCCTAGAAGCTCAAGTATTGTCAGAATAAAAATCATTTTTAATACCAATTATACATCCTATTATATCATCCCCTTGTTTTAGAAGTATTTTTTAATCTCAATGTAACAAATTAGTTGGATACATTCTATATCTTTAGAAAACTGATCTACTAAAAGCAAATGTAAAAAGAAGGAAATGTTAATCTAAGAAAATAGGAAAGAGTAACCTAGAAATCATGGAATACATTCTAAATATCAAGAAATCTATTCTAATCTTACATAAATGTCTCCACTTATAGTCATTCTAAGGCATATCCAGTTGGAGTAGCCATGAAATAGTGTTTCAAAAACTATCCATTGATTGGAAATGTAAGGTCATTACCTTGCATGTACTTCAAACATAATGCATTGTTACTTAAGAATTTTGATATTTTATATTGTCCAATCTATAAAGGAGTGAACTTATCATGTTTTCTTAGCTTTTCATGTGCCTTAAAAATAGAAGCACTAGGTTTAAATTATTGAAATATTTGATTTTATATCTCTTGCTAAACCATCCATTGAAATATCCTAATGTTTATTTAAGCTATACAATTAGCTTCAGTTCTTGCATCTTCCATCTGGACTATGTCAATGAGTATATATTTGTTAGTGGTAAATGTTAAATGTAAAAATGTTTATATGTATGAGAACATCCTATGGTAATTCAAATTATATTATATTTTTAGGTTATTATGATTTGTTATAGGAATCTCTAGGTTGGTCAAGATTCCACTAAATATGATATGGAGACCTATTTTTATCATGGTAAATCCAAAAGTTACAACTATTGGAATTAATACCTATAAGTTTTCTAATGAATGTAATATATGGGTTGATGATTATGTTGATTTTGACATGTATGTGAGTAATAGAATGGTGAATGTTATTCTTAGAAAGTTTTTTATAGAGTATTGACAAAATTGAACATCAATCTATGAGGTTTTCCTTATTGTTATCCCTAGTATTATATATTTTAATATAAATTCTAAGTATTTATGTTCTTTATTTGTATAATCACAAAGTTTCCTATGTTATTATGATTGGTTCCTTCATTATATTACTCTGATGCATAAATCTATCTATATGTAAGTTGTTCCCATCATGCATTGAAACTTTAAACTAGTTTATTTCTCTATGATAAACCTTCCTTATGGATTCAAAAATTTTATTAAATCATTTTGAAATATCTCTATGTCACTTCGTGCTACTTATACCCATAATTAGAATGTTTTATTGAAACCTAGGAACCTATGCTAATAATGGTGTGGTGAGCATGGACATGTTATGATGGTTACCGACCCAAAGAGATGTAGAGAGATGGTTAAACTAGAAAATCACTAAATTCATAGAAAAATAAGGCTGAAGAATTATGTGTAATTTAAGGGATATTATATAAGAACACCTCTATGATGAAATTTATGAGATATTATAGTGAAAATTACTAATCCTGCTATATGTTTGGTTGTCTCAAATTGAATATCACTATTTATGACCATGATCAAGTGACACCATTGTGTGAACCAATAGGAAGATAGACTAGTTATAGAATCTAGAGATAAATTGGAATCATATGATCGATCATTAGATAGTTTCCACTATTAATAGATTTATCACTAAGTTCACAACAAAAGGATATTTTTCCTTTGATGTAAAAAAGGATTTATTTCTTAGAGGAGTCATAGGAAATTTTTTGTAGTGACTCCTGATATTGATCAAAATGTCGGCTATCAAAAAGGCCTTGGTTCCCACTCCTACTAATATGGAGTAGTCACTTCAGGTGTATGGGGATATATGTAAGATAGGGGAGAAGGAATCAAATATGAAAATATATAGCTTAAACTTAAATCCAACATGGAGAATCCGAGTGATAAAAATAAAAAAAAAGACTATAGATTTAGAAAGAGAGTTGCAATAATAGAGGAGATGCATTAGCCAGAGTGTATTTCAAGAAACTATGAATAAAAGGAGGAATAGTAGTAGTATTGATGATATTTACCTAAGAATATGATATATTAATGTATATGAGTTGATGGAAATGTTGACATGTGGTACACATCCCCTTTAATTAATTATATGGGTCTAATATATTAGGATAAATGAGTAACTTGTGGAATTAGTGCATTGGGTAATGGTTAGCCTCCATTTGGTATCAGAGCCTCCACCCAAGTTCAAGTTATAGAGAAAGTGGATATGTTATCATGGTAGTGTTCATCTAGGGCTCATACATATAGGGTATCATACTGTATGGGAAAAAATCTAGCCTAGAGTCTAGGCTTTAGAAGAGTGGTGGGATGTTATGATCTTGATGTGTAGATTTCACTAACATCTCAAGGTTTTGGTGTAAAAATTAATTATATTTAGTATTAGAGCCTCCACCCAGGTTAAATTCATATATTTGGTGGATATACCAGCATGGAAATATTTATTTGAGGCTTATACATGTGGGGGATCCTAGTATATGGGCAAAAATCTTGCCTAGAGTTTAGGCTTCAGAAGTGTGGTGGGATGTTATGATCTAGATGGGTGGATTTCATTAACATATCAATGTTTTGGTGTATTGGTTAATTATATTTGGTATCATATCCTCCACCTAGGTTAAATTCATAAAGTGGGTGGTATGCTAGCATGGAAGTGTTTTTTTAGGGGTCATACATGTGGGGATCTTAGTATATGGGCATAAATTCAACCCAAAGTCTAGGCTTCAGAAGCATGGTGGGATATAATGATCTTGATAGGTGGATTTCACTAATGTCTTAAGGTTTTGGTGTAATAGTTCATTATAATTGATTATTTGGATGAGATAAAAAATCAAAGAGAAGGTTATGGTGTAGAGAAATAAAGCTAGGAGCCAATGCCAAGTAGAGATAGAATGAGAGGAAGTGATGAGGATTTATCATGGATAAAATAATAATGTAATTTTATAAAAGTATAAAAAATGAGTAAAATTTTACAATTTATAGAAAGGATATTCCATAAAGAACATCAAGGATTACCTTATAGTCTTAGATATAGTACATGTTCAAATTTCAAGAGATACATCTTTGGAGGTAAGGATCATCTCACAAGGAAGCAGACATCCCCAAAGTACATATTGTTTTCAAAATTATAGAAATTCCCCTATGCATTTAGATGATGGCACTTGGCAAGGACCAATTATAGAAGTTCATATAAAAACTCTAGAAGTATAATAGAATGCATTTCATGAAGTTGCATATAGTTTCTCATACCAACAAAAGAAGAGCATAAAAAATTACTTACTATAGAGATAGATCCTTTAATCCTTATGTAGGATAAAGAATTCATTACACAACTTTAGATCTTATAAGAAGGAATTGATGGATATATATCTGCACCACCACACCTACAAAACTAGAGGAGACATCAAAACTTCCACCAAATCAGGAGCCATCTTCAAGTGTGAAAATGTCTCTAAAACCACAACCATGCTTGATACCAATTATAACATAATCAATTGTGATATATGTAGTAAACACTATTATGGAAGTGAAATTAGGTGATTTTATCCACCTAACTCCTTATGATGGGTCTATAAACCCTGAATAATACTTAGTTACCTACAACATGATATGGTAGGCAACAATAATCATTGAAGATAATATAAAGAAGTTTGAATTGATCAATGCTTTGGGTAGATGTGTACTAGAGTTTATCTTTAGGAAAAATATAGAGAGAGCATCCCTAGATTATGTTAAGAATTGGATCATCACAAATTTTAAGGTTAAGAAGAGTTCAATCCAAATGGTCCAAAATTTCAAGGAGATATGTCAAGGACCCCGAGAGACTATTGGTGACTATGATAATAGATTCTTCAATGTCATGAACAAATTAGAATTTGTTTTGGAAGATAAAGATAAATCCACTTAGTTTGTAGAAGGTTTACAACCAAGGATCAAATTTACCATGGCCTAAAATTAGTTTGGAGATAAAGTAAAAGCATGGGAAACTACTATTTGGGTGGAGTATATTGAACAGTATGGGGGTAAAACTACACCATTATCTAAGGTAGAAAGTGCCTTGTAGACTATTTTGTGTAGATTGGATCAGTTTCAAAGAAGGGTTGAGAGACTCAAGTAGGCTATATGGTTCATAGAGTTCAAAAAACAAGGCCATCATAAAAATGAATGCCCTCAAGTTAAGACAATGTTTTATGAGATATGTAGAATGGTAGGGTATGAAAATTCATACTATTATCTTTTAGAGTAGCACATAAAAACTCCACCGAACATGTGTTGTAAATTTTGTAAGTCACCTACACATGATGACAAGGATTTTCATGCACTCTAAGAATTCAAGGAGGATATAACTAAGAATATATTCATGGTTTCTATGTAGAAATCCATAACTACACCACAAATTACTCCTAACTTAGGGAACATCATACCAAGTTATAATCCCTTGATGACACATTGGGTCCTTGAAGCACAACAATAACGTCATACATTAGTAGGTCCCTTACCTTCTACAAAGAATTAGAGTATCACCTCACAAAAATTTCCATAACTAGTTTCATTCTACCCATATCAAGATCTATTTAATCATATGATTCTTCAATCAATATAATTAGGATGGGCCCTAAACCCACCATAGTCATAAGTGGCTAGATTTAATGAATGTCCATAACATCAAAAGATGGAATGCATCTTAGAATACTAGAAATTTTGGGAAACAATAACACCAAGGTGGATGGGGATTTTAGATGAATAGAGGAGGATACAAAGGATGACACTGAGGTGGTAAGGAGGCCATGGAAAAAATGGGCCTAGGCCACCCCTTCATTATTATATCTATGGAGAGCTAAACTATGTGAAGAGAAATTGTCTTGTAAATCTTGAGAGGAAAACTTACTATGCACACTATAGGATGATAGAGAAACATAATACAAAAGATTATCTAGTCTTAGAAAGATAATGTAGGAGAGACCTATTATAAATGTTAACATGATCCATGTGTAGATAAGGGAGGATGCCACATTATATGTAGTAACTAGAGAATAATAAGCAGAATGAGGGTTACCTCCATTATAAATGCCTAAAGAATTGGGTATTGAAAAGGAATGGCTTGAATAATACCCTAAACCTATTATTTAAAAGGGCCTAATGTAGGAATTTACACATATAAGATAATATAGTAGAAAGGGATGAATGAAGGGGATGATGATTCTTTTGAGGAATAGATGTATGGTTAGATAATGTGTATACTAAGGTAGGACAAGGTTGTCACTACAATGATAGATATGATGAAACTCCTCAGTATACTACACAATGAGGATATCTCCTAGAACATCATGAACCTACTCCATAACCTTCTAAAATGTGCATAGAAAGGCCAATAATGAACATATAAGTTGGTTTGGTTTATAAAGACAAATAAACCTTGGGATATTGATGTAAGGATGGACATAGAACTAGCCATGCATGACATACCCAATGTTGTATTCAAATTTGGAAGCATTGTAAATATGATCCCCACATCCAATTGGAAAGCCTCAGGAAAACTTGCATTGAATTATAGTCCTATTATGCTTAGCCTTGCAAACCATGGAAGGGTCAAACTTATTGGTCACCTAGAGGATGTAGAAATCAAAGTCATAGGACTCAACCTGTGAGGTGATTTCAAAGTGTTTGATATGAAGACAAATGAGACTCACTACCCTACTCTGATAGGGAAGAAGTGGGTCTATGATGGGTGTATGACTAGTAACACATTCATGAATTAATTGGAGTCTCATCAAGATGACAAGATCATTGTAATTATTCTAAACAAGACTAAGTCTAGGACTCATATAATCCTAAAAGATCTAAACTCACCTTATGCTAGTGTCAATTCTAGTTGGATGAAGGTCACTGTCAAAGATAAGTAGAAGGTTATGAAAGTAATAGAGTATAGTTTTATCTACAAAAATATTATTCTATAGACTTAGATTCTCAGCATAGAATGGTTCTTGGACCAGATGGGGTTGAATACCTTGGATATCCCTCATAAGTTTGAGGAGTATGTGTGATTCATGATAGTATGATCTCCAACACAATTTGATATAAATTTTATATATTAAATAATTTGTACTAAGCAAGACTACATAAAACCTAATCTAGAGGGTGTTCTCCCATGGGATAGAGCTTCTTCAATTAGTGTAGACTCAAACACCCATATCAACTAGGAAAAAGGAGATTATGAGCTATAACCATTACAAATGATCTTTGTGACTCAATGATAAATACCCTAGTATTTTTCCATGGAGGATATTGGTGAATTCATTAAACAATTTCAACATCATGTACCAGATGAAAACTAGAGGGTTAGCATCTCAACTATGTAATGAAGGTGATTGCTAGGAAATGGTGGACCATCCATAGGGATGCACAATTAACATGGGAAGAAGTGTGAGGGATACTAGTAGTTTGATTCTAATTTTTGGAGACTGTCAAAAGAGACTAGCCTATCTATCAAGAGGGTGAATGCCCATAATTATATGTGTATTAGTGTATTGAGGTATAGATTTTAGAGGGTATCACTCTTAACTTATGGCCATATAGTTTTATCTATACCCTATGTGTTTTTCCTACAACATGGTACATCCATTAGGAACAATGAAGAAAAATAAAGCATTGGGCCCAAATTCAAGCCAATTTCATTCAAACATTCATTTTTTAAAGTGACAATCCTCAAGTACAAGTCACTTTACACAAGATGAAAACTTCTATATGTCACAATAGAGTTGAAGATTTAAGAATGCCATGGGAACCTAGTTCACATGAAGTCACAATGAAAAATTTGACTCACATCCTAAAGATTCAATAAATTAGCCTAGATAAGGCCCAACTATGGATTCAACCCTATAATAGGATATAATAGGAGGATGAGAAATCCTTTGGGATGGATAATGAGGATTTCATGGATATAGGGGATCTATTTGAAATAAAGAGAGAGAGTTAGAGCCTATACCAAAACCAATTGTAGAGGAAAAAGAGGAGGAAAAGATATGATATATATATTTCTTAGAATGTGAAGGAGAATAAATACTCTATGATTTCATTCCTGAAGAATAAATTAGAATATATCAAGAGACATTAAAGGAACACATAGAAAATATTGGCATAGAATATGGACCTAAAATGTCACATTTTAGAGACTATTGGACATAAGAAGATTTATTGGAGGTTTTGTAGTTACTTTGAGACTATAAGTATATCTTTCCTAAAATTTTCATAGAAGTCAATGGTTTTGATCCTTATTTAGGGGAGATGCACATAGAGTTAAAGGAGTGTGCACATCCAATCATGAAGAGACCATATACATTAAACTTGAACATGAATATGAAAGTGAAATCTAAACTCAATCACATGTTATAAGCAGACATTATCTTCTCAATTGAAAAAGTTGATTGGGTTATCCCCATGGTAGTATATCCAAATAAGATTAGGGAGATACGCATATGTGGAGACTAATTCAACCTCAACAATGCTTGTGTCAATGATCCATTTCATATTCCCTTCATGAATGAAGTTTTAAAGGTTGTCATAGTGCATGAAGTTTTTTTGTTCATAGATGTATTTAGTGTTTACCATTAGATACCCATCATAGAAGGTGATAGGACCAAGACCAAATTTTCAAAACAATGGGGTTCATACACTTATAAGGTCATGCCATTTGGACTAAAAAATTCACCTATAGTATTCTCTAGAGCTATGTTGACTGCATTCAAGGATTTCATCCATGATTTCCTAGAAGTATACTTGGATGATTGGGTAGTTTTATCTTTATTTAGAGAACATTGATCAAAACTTAGGTTAATGTTAGAGAGATGTAGAGCACTGTGAATAGTGTTAAATTTGAATAAATGTATATTTTTCACACCTTTTAGTATTTTATTAGGTCATGTAGTGTGTAGTATAGTAATCTTTGTAGACCAAACCAAGATCACATTCATTATGAATAGGACACCACCCAAGACTTCAACATAAGTGAAATATTTTCTAGGACACATAGGTTACTACCAAAAATTCATCAATGGGTATGTCATTATATCAACCAATTTGGAGAAGCTACTACAAAAAGGAGCCTAGTTTATATGGATAGAGGACTATCAAGTTGCATTTGTTGATTTAAAGTAGTGACTAGTGACAGTTCCAATCCTAGTTTTCCTAAATTGGAGTAAAACTTTTCATGTGTATGTGGACACTTCAAGGCTTGAAGTTGGATCAATAATTTCAAAACTATGAAATGGAGGATTGTATCATCTAATCTACTTCAAAATTAGAAAGTTGTTGGCTAAAAAGAAGAATTATATGACAACTAAATGGGAATCCTTGATGATAATATTCACACTAAAAAAATTTAGGTACTAATTTTGGCCATACCATTAAAATTGTTTACTAATCATCAAGCTCTATGATACCTCATGAATAAGCTACTGTTGGGCAAATGAATATCACACTTGCTGATGCTTTTACAAGAATTTTAATTGTGGATTAATGTTAAACTAAGATGGAAGAATGTTGGTCTACAACATCTTATCTATATAACTAATGTCAAGTAACCTGAGGAACTCTAAGATGAGTTACCAGATGCACACCTATTCAGATTGACTATGATTCCATAGAAACTACAAGAGATCACATAGTTTCTCAAATAGGGGGCATTCTTAGAACACTATACATAAAGAGATAAGAAGAAATTGATCACTAGAGATCTTTTTATAGTCTTGTTAATGGATTTTTGTATTACTTAGGTAAAGAGGAAGTGTTACAGAGAGTGGAACTAGAGCAAGAGCATGCATAGATAATGGATGAAACACATCCAGGAATCATAGGAGGCCAATTCAAATGAGATGCAACTAGAAGGAAGATTTTATAAAGTGGCATTTAGTGGTCCTACCTATTGCAAGATACATAGAGAGTCACACAATAGTGTGATATATACAAAAGGATGGGGAAACTACACTAGCAAGATGAGATGCCTTTATAGCCCATGGTATTAAAACAACTCTTTCAATAGTGGGGCATTGAATTTTTAGGGCCAATAAATCCACCAAGCAAACACAATAAGGAAAGGTAAATAATAACTATGATAGAGTACTTTACCAAATGGGTAGAATTTATTATAACTCTATGTTACAGTATGAAGGACTCAACTAAGTTCCTGTATAATAAAATCATTACCAAGTTCAACTATCCTCTTAAATTGGTAAGTGATATAGGAACTCACTTTATAAATAATACCCTTAATACCCTCATAGATGAGTTGAATATATTGCATCATAAAAACACCACTTTACATCCAAATGAAAATGGCCAAGCCAAAGCTACAAACAAGGTGATTAATAAGATGCTCATGAAAATATGTGATGTGAAGTGATATGACTAGGAGGATAGAATTATAATAGTCTTGTGGGATTATTTCACACATTATAAATGTGAGACATGGTGTATACCATTCTAGATTATCTATGGGTTTGAATTAATGATTCCTATGGAATATGTGCTTCCTAGTATATGGGTCACTAATGTTCTGTGAATGGATGATCAGTAGTCAATGAATCATAGGTTAATGGAATTGAATCACATTGATGAATCAAGACATATATCCATATGGGCCTATGAGATAAATAATCATAGATAGAAGGCATAACATGATAAAAACCTATGAATAAAGTAATTCTAGGTAAATCAACTTATTCTTTTGTATGATAATAGGTTTAGATCTTTCCCTATAAATCTTAACATCTGATGGAAGGGCCCTTACATAATCCATGAAGTTTTGTAGCCTATAACTATGGTTCTATGATATTTGAAAGGAAATGTCTTACTTGGGTGGGTAAATGGATATAAGTTGAAGTCTTACTACCATTAATTTAGAACAATATGGAAGAAAGGTGCTATATCACATCACATATATTCGAGTTAGGCTTGTGAAGTGTTTTTTCAAAATAGTTTGGGTTTTGAATATTTATTTCATTAGGTGTGGGTAAATGAAAGTGTGTGTATAGTATGTGACTAGAAGGATTCATGAAAAATTCAAAGGTTTTATTATTGTGGATAAAATTGGAGAAGTTGGCCAAATGAGTATAGTGTATGAACATTAATTAAGTTTGGGAAAAATATGTGCATCTGAATCTGAGGTAGATAGTGTAGTTTAAAGTTCAAGTCATTACATTTAATGATTAGGTTTGGTGGGGAGATTGAAAAATCTATTGGAAAAGTGATGAGTCTATGTCATAAATAGAATAAGTAATGTATAAACAAAGCCCCAGTAATGTGATAGGTCAAAAACTCAATCATGACCATAATTGAATATCATGTAAGCCAAATGAATGCCACATTATTAAAATTGATCCACTCCATTCAAAGCTCACATGCAAAGGATTGACTGATGACACAAATCATCAATATAGTGAAATGTTGAAGGTGGTGTGAAACATTATAAATCAATCACTTAGGTAAGTCAATTATTCTCCATTACTAAGTATATTGAAGTGTTATACAATTTCTAAGTGATTCCTAATCTATACTTTGTATCTTCTATGAATTTATTTTAGAGAGATATGCATAATGGATGGGTTCAATCACTCAAAAATCATCAAAGGATTTATAGAAGCATAGAAAGAGGATATGGGAATTAACATGGAATTACACCAAATATGCTTCATATGCACAAATGGTTATGAGTTTATTCATAATGCAAAACTATGCATGTTTGTCCAAGAGATAGTTGAAGGAATATAACCCTCCATGTTAGCATAATCATATAGGCTCTGTATTATAGATGTGGGGTGGTTGATCTACTTACCCACTTTTGGGAAACTTAGTGATGTAATTTATGTCTTTTTGGGATATTAAAATGAGGGAAAGATTTATCTTTTACAAGATATAACCATCCACATCAATACTACTGTAATGACTAGGGTGACATCACTACTTGCATGAGGGAGATCAATTGTGTACTACAAATCACAAATGCCACACATCCTTTTTGAGATCCAAGAAGAGTACTCTCATAGTTCCAAAAGAATTCCATTAGAAGATATTGTAGATGTGTCAGACTGCATTCTAGTTAAATTAATTTCTTATAGATTTTGGTAGACAATGAAGGATGCCAAATAAGCTACAAAAGGGGTCATTAACATTTCCCATCGAATGATCCATCATAATGAGGAATTAAACTGGCTAGAATTTTTGGTCAGTGAATTCACTTCCAACATCGATAAAGTTTTTGAGACTAAGAAACAAACCTTTTAGTACAAATTTTTGGTATTTTTATTGGTTTTTACATAGTGGAAGTATCGTGAGGGTGAAGTTCATCTCAATGTTGACTACCAGCTAGATGTCTAGCTATAAAATCTCACATGGACCCACAAGAGCACATACTTTAAGAATCAATCAAAGTTTACCACTGAGTATAATGAGTTGGTTGAGCTTAATGTATTAAACCCACACATACTACTTCATGTTATGTAGTACTTGGGACAACATGTAGTTGTCATGAATCTACTAAAGAGAATTTCTATTTGAGTCCATGAACTACCCAAGGTTCTAGGTCTACCTCTCCTATACTTTATCAACATGTAGATGACACAAACTAAGGTAGATAAGCATAGGACAATCACAATAATGAGAGCCACCCCATTGCATATAGTACCACCATCTATTTGATATCTTATGACTATAACTACACTACCTTTACCAACATATATTCCAATTTAAGATTTTAGGAAGTACAAGGTGGTTGAAGGCATAAAATAATCATCTTTTTAAGGTAGAAGACTCAAAATTAGCTCATGTAATTGGATGACCCAAACATTCCCAAAATCATTGAGCTCTATGACTTGCCCATTTAGGAAATAATGAATGATAGGTATATAAAATGATGATGATTAATATGGATAAAGACTTCTATGATAATGAGGAGAAAAAGAGTATTTTTTTTGAAAAGCAATGCACACCATCTAGGTGTAAAAACAAATGCCTAAACATATTTGGATAAAGTTACCTCCATGCCCAACCTCTATCATCACCGATATAATGGTTGAAGAAGCCAAACTAAAATAGATTCACCAAATATTTGAGGTACGAGGATCCACTATGAGTCTATTGCAGTCAGTAGCCACCAAAACTAGTCCCCTAATATCACTATTTTGGCATAGGTAGACTCCATGAAGCTCTCAACAATCTAAGGCTGAAACATCACATGTTATTATACATGTATTTATAAATAATATAATAAAATAACAACAAGTGAAGGAAGTTACACGACCTAAACACATAAGATGTCTAGTTTTCAAGGGGAAAGTTTATTAGTAAGAAGTGTAAATGACTATCCTTAGCTCTTGTCCATCCAAATATAAGGAGGCTATGAACAACACATAAGAAGTCACATTGGACACTCATAATACCAAGGAATAAAAAAATTTAATGTGAGAAAGTGAAGATATTAGTTGAGCATCATGTAAACCAAGAAGAAAAGTGTAAGGTTAAAGTCAAGGCTAAATAGAAGGAAGAGGCAAAGCAACAGGAATGAGATGAAGCCCAACACTAGGCCAAAGAAGTAGAGACTCACAAGTAATCTAAGGATGCTAAGGCACTATAACAAAAATAAGAAGAGGAAGGCAAGATAAAAATGTAGTCAGAAGATGTAGCTATTATAAAATCTCAATAACAACATCATAGAGCTTATCAAAAGCACAAGGATGTTAAATTGGAAGTAGAGTGTAAATATAAGGAATTAGTTGAAGAGATGAAAATGAAACAAATTGAATAAGAATAAACATATAATTAGGTCAAGTACCAAGCATAAAATCAAAAGGTGCAAGTAGTAGAGGTTGATAAAATGGAAAAGGAAGATGCACATAAGAAAGCACATGATGAGTTAGCCAAGAAGGTGCAAGATGATGTTAACAAGTACACAGAAAAGTATGAGAAGAAGGGTTCCAAGGAAGCCCAAATATATACTGTAAAGGACCAATCTATGATAAATCCATATAATTACACTGTAGTGTACCAATCTTATGATCCACTCCAAATAAATCTGTAAGACACTATGGCTTCCTCATAGGATGATAGTGCTTCCTTGATCCTATCTAACATTTTGATGTGGATGTGTCAGCTACTTTTACATGGTGTACAATGTTTTCTCTACCTGTCACTCCATTATGGATAACACATACAAGTACATCTATTACACATCTTACCTTGACTCCTACCACCATTGAAACATCCTTATATGTTTTACAACTACCATTATTGAATTAAATTGAATGTACCACTAAGTTCCAATAGTCCATTTCAAATAAGGCATTTTCATTGGAGAAACATGTTAATGAGATTTAAGATAAAATTTTTTCCATCATAGAATAGCTATGCATTATAAGGAAGACTATCAAGGATGCCTATCCTGATTTATACACCTATAAAATTATGAATCCTTCACTTTTGGACACTCTTTTACTATAAAATCTCACCATTAATTGGTAGACCTTCAATGAAGTGAGCATCATCTAAAAGGGTTAATCCATTAAATTTAAAATTGAGGTCCTTTGTGAGTTGCTAGCTAGGTGTCAAACCATTATAGATACTAATCTCACTTAGGCTATGTACATTACACTTTAATTTCTTGATTAGAAGAAGTTGGATATAGTTTAGACAACATCACATCCCAAATTTTCCACACATTCTTTCACACATGCTTCTTTCATAGCACCAATTGTAACTCCTACTACCATGGATGTTGCACTAAAAACCTCACTTAATGTGAGGTATACTATCATGAAAAATATGCAAACCTATTAGAACCAAATGCTGCATAGCTCTTTCATTAGTGTATAGGTGTAGCGACATGTAGATAAGTTGGTTCAACTCCATGGTGAAATCACCACCAATGTCAAAATGGTGAAATATAATTTTTTAAGGATGATTGACACCAATATTCACCAATTGATGTCAAATAAAGTTCCCTTGCACATTCATCTATGTAGTGCTCAGGAATTTTTACTTAATTGTAAATCTTACAAGGGTGAGTTATCCCTCATAAATGCAAGCATTACACCACTCATCGATGATCCTTAGATCATTCCACCTAGTCAACTACAATAAATTATTTGATGAAGGAAGATGCTTCCACTAGCCAAATGATGCTTGCATATGTTCAATTTTTTTTGAATTTTTGGTCCATTTCTTTTGTATTTAGAATTTTGTCTAGTAATACGTAGAACAATTCCATTGGGTGGTAGACTAGTATGCTACTTAGTTGAAAACTTGAAAGGGTAGATAAGTAGTGCACAAGGGGTGAAAATTGGTTTTTCATCACCTTGAGTGAAGTCTATGAGTCTTATGCACTTATATATTTTATCTCCTTTCTTAGTATTTAGACTTCCCTTTGTGACATTGTCTCAAGATGACACAACCTTTTAAGTCTAAGAATTTGTAAGTGGTAAATGGAAAATGGTAAATGTAAAACTATTTGTATGTATGAAAACATCCTATGGTAATTCCATCTATATTCTATTTGCATGTTGTTAGGAGTTTCTACGGGAATATTTAGATTGGTGAGTATTTCACTAAATATGATATGAAGACCTATTTTTATCATGGTAAATATGAAAGTTACAACTATAGGAATTAATAACCATAAGTATTTGTAATTAATGTAATATAAGGGTTGATGATTATGTTGATTTTGACATGTGAGTAATGGAATGGTGAATGCTATTCTTGTAATGTTTTGTATAGAGTATTGATAGAATTGGACATCGATCTATGAGGTTTTCTTTGTTTTTATCCTTGGTATTAGATATTTTAATATGAATTCTACATATTTGTGTTCTTTATTGGTATAATTATAGAGTTTCCTATGTTCTTATGACTAGTTCCTTCAATATATTTCTCTGATGCATAAATCTCTTTCTATATGTAACTAGTTCCAATCATGCATTGAACCTTTAAACTAGTGTATTTATCCACAATAAACCTTGATTATGGATTCAAAGTTTTTATTAAATCCTTATTAAATATATTTATGTCACTTCAAAATACCTATCCCCACAATTAACATGTTTTAGTGAAACCTAGGGACCTCTGCTAATAATATTGGATTCTTTCATCTTTCGTCATGTACTCTTGCATAAATTTGTATGTTAGTATTTTGAGAGTAATGGGTAATACTGGCTATTTCTCATACACTATTAAAAATATTAAATCCTTGAGGTCTTGCTTATGCCTTGTTTTATCTACCTATAATGCATATTTAAATAAGATATGACAATCTCTTGGTTTGTCTTATGCTGATTTATTAATGGCATCAATCATATTTTTATTAATAGACTTAGCTACTTCATTAATTTATGGATGGTAGTTCGAAGAGAACTTGATGGTGATTTTATTATCATAATCCCATTCTATAAATTTAAGAGACTGGAATGTTGAACCATTGTCACAAATTAAGGAAATGAAAGTGACAAACCTAATTAATATATTCTCTTATAGAAACTTGATGAGATCAATTGCTCTAAAATTATTTTTAGCTATAGTTTGTATCAATGCAATGTATTAGTCATTAGTTGTCAATAGTAACTTATGTCATATTGAAGAGTTTGGTTTTATTACCCCAATAAAGTCAAGACCCCACTAAGAAAATTGACATCCTTTAATTATTGGATGAAAAATCATGGCATCACTCACTTTTCTTTTCCCAAATACCTATCAATCATGATAGGTCATGACATGTTTATGTGAATATTTGAAGATTTTGGGTAAAATTATCTCATCCTCCAAATTTAGTGAGCTATTATGTTCCTTAATGGATGTCCACTACCAATATTCTAGTGTATATTATTTAGGATGTTCACAGTTTACTCTTTTGAAACACATTTCAAGTAAATGCCTTCATAGTTATTTCTATATAGGACTCCTTTATTGATCATGTAATTAGTTGATTTGAGCCTGAAAGCTTGTGTTTGATCTCTATTTATCTCATGAGGACATGAAACTATGAGAAAATAATAGATGATTTGAGTGTACCACTTACCACTAGTTACTTGAGTCTCATTAATTTATTCAATATTGATGTCTAAATTAGTCTTGGTAATCAGCTAGATGATTCATTGGAATGCCACCATCTTGGTTGGCCTAATTTAAAGATCAAACTCCTAAAGTTTTTCCATCCATTTACATATTCTTTCACTCAATTCATTCTAGCTAAAATTGACATTGATGGACAAGCTTGGAATAATGGAAAATGTCTTATTTTTTAGAATATAATGCATAAGTTTTTTCACAACTTTGATCAAGGTATATATTTATATGTCTATCATAGATTATTTTAATTCTGCATCATTTATATTGGTACTCATAAAGGCAATATGATGTTCATTGTATTCTATCTTTTGAGTAATCACAAAAACTACAATATGATTTGAAGAAAATGAGTAAGGATAGAAATCCTTATTGAAGTCTTGACTAATCAGAACTAGGGCTTGAGAAATAATATTCATGATGCCTTGGAAAACTCTTTGGGCTTCTATCATCCACTCTATCTTGGCATCTTACTTCAGCATAATGTTTAATGGATTGAAAATATCTACAAAACCATAAATGAATTTCTTCACAAATTTTATCTTATCAAATAAGGACTTTATCTCCTTCTTATTGTTGGGAGGTGTCAACTTGGAAATGACCTAAACTCTATTTGGATCAATGAAGATCCTATATTTAGTGATGATATGGCTTAAAAATTTTCCTTATGTAACTGAGAATATACTCTTCTTTGGATTAAGTGATGCTTCATACCTTATACATATATCTTGTAACTCAAAAGATACTCTTCTTTGGATTAAATCACACTCCATACATTTTACATTGATTGAACACTTTATAAAAATGATTTTCATGATCAAATCTATCATTGAAATACATTATCAAGTCATACATATAGATGATAATAAATTTACACATAATTCACTAGAAATAAAATTTCATGGATCTCTATAATGTAGATACCACATTGATTAGTCCAAATGACATCCTTTTATATGTAAAATTTCCCAAGTTGGTGGTGAAGGTAGTCTTCATCCTATCTTCTAATTCCATTAGCAGTTGATTGTAGCTTAAGAATGCATCCAATAAGGATGTCATCTCAAACCCACTTTGCATATGTGATTCCTCATCCAAAGAAGGTAATGGGTAGTCATTATTTTTTGATGCTCTATTCAAGCTCTTTAAATCAACACAAAATATAATTTTTGTGTTATTATTTCTAACTAGTCCTATATTAACTACCTGGGTCTAAGGCTCAATTAGAGGTTCTATAATTGTATTTACTAGCCTCTATCTCTACTTGAAAGGATTATGATCTAGCTTTAGTGAAATAGTATGTGTGATGACTCTAAGATCAAATACTTTAAAATATTCATGTCCATATGATCACATCCTTATACTCTATCAGTAGATTCTTCAATTTTTTTTCTCATTTTCAATGCAAATCGGTCCAATATTCACATAATGAGGAGGCTAGTCAGTATCCAAATTCTCTTTGATGAAATATGACTTAGTTACTCTAGGTTTATTTTTCTTTTGAGCTTATGTATCTACATTAAAATTTTTCTCTAGGTAAACCATCCATAGAGGGATGTAGTTCTCCTTTAGCTATAAGACACCATCCTGTCCCAGGTATTCAATGTGCATGAGATCCACATACTTCTCATATATTAACTAATATTTGAAATCTTTAGAACTAGTCTTAAATTTCATAATATATTAGTTGTCCTTAAAAACTTGGAATTTTTACACATTCTCTAGGACTGAGGGACAAGAAACTATATTCATAGAGAATTTTTGCATATTTGATTCTTAGAGAGATGCCAAATTAGTGAAAAATGCTACTAGTGATTATATTTTTTTGTTATGTTCCATTGGGATATACTTACTTTAAAGTAATAAATAAAGTTCCATGCTCAGTTCTTATACTTATTTAAATAATTGAGTTTGCATTGATACTTTTTCTTGATCTAGTTAACCACTAGTTATGAGTCACGAAAGATCTTTAACTTCTTGACCTTATGCTTCAATGTAAAATAATTACCAAGGATTAGGGATTTGTAATCAGATCTATTATTTATGCATGGGAACTATAATATTTAAGCAATTAAATAATTATTCCCTTCTAGATCGATCAAGGCCACACCAACACGAAAAACTTATTTTGATCTTGGTCCATCAAAATGAAGAATCCATAGTTGAAAAGAGACATAAAATTCTTGGTCATGTAATGCACGTTATTTCCTAGTCATAAATGTGTACACATGTACATGTACATATAAAAATTCAACCTTTTCATTTTTATCATTGTACTTTGTGATCATATGCTTCATCTTGGGTTCATAGTCCACTCAGATCTAGTTGGCTACAACTTTCCAAGGTAGCCACATGTGTGAGAAATTAGTGCCCATGTATTTATTTAGTGTCTTTAAATAATCTTAGCTTAGTAATAAGACATAAGATTTTAGAATGTCAATGAACAAGATATTAATGTACTATTATACATAGTTTTAGTGCCATCTAGATGGACACATTTGTCAATTCTATTACATATGGGATAAAAGATTTGTCCAATTATAGGACCATTTTTTTTGACTTGTTAGGGGTCAAAGCAATATTATTTCATATAGTTGTCACCGTCATGTTAACTTAGGCATTTGAGTCAACCAAGCAATTATGGGAATTCTTTCTAAACATTTTGACAGTCATCAGTAAAGGTGGTACTTTAGGATTGTCCTTGTATACCATCATATTTGCATGCACAACTTTTAACTTGTTAGAAAATGACCTTCTAGTTAAGGCTTTAAGAATTATCTCTCTGTTCAGTGAGCTAGGCCAAATCATGAAGTTTGATTTTAGCCTCAATCTTCTTCATGTCCTCAACAATATTTTACCCTCATTTTTTGGATTATTATTTAATCTACAATTACTTATCTCTCATGGGAGGAGGTGGATTTTTGTTAGCCTTAGAATTTGAAGGAATGGTAGCACTATTGTTCATAGGCATCAAAGTAATGATAAAATGCTTAATCCTCATATTGTAATTGTTAATTTATTGATAATATTTTTGGAATCATGAATCTCATATGTGTTATTCTTTAGGTCATTTTCATCTTCTTCAGGAATTGGGGAGTCATAGGTCCTAAAGACCATTGCTATATTTAGATGTCCTAAATAAATAGAGGAAAATGGCTATGTTTGATGTATAAAACCTTTATGTATGTCCATCTCCACTCAAATATCTTTAAGATTTTACATAACTTGGTGCAATATAGTTCACCATGTTGTGTAGTGTTATGAACTCGACACCAATGAGAAAGGGATGATTCCATGATGTTGATCTATGGTATATTATTAGGCAACTTCTACTTGATATTTTTTATAGACTTGTTGAGAGGTATGTTTTACCTATGAAATCTACATCCTTATTTTTTATTCTTTCAAACAGTGGTCCCATACATTTCTACATGATCATAAATTAATTAATTAATTTCTAAACCATCCTATGAATAGCTTTAAAATTTATTTTTTTGTAACATAAATTAGTATCTTGTGTAGTGGTATTATTTATTGGTATCAAAGATTGATTAATTTTTTTTGGTTAGACACAAATATATAATTGTTTAGGCATCTAATATGTTGGTTGGGTGGATCATAGGTTAAATATAACTAGTTGTACACCTAGTTCTAGTTTTGGCCCACAATATTATGATTTGCATTTAGATTTGGACTAAAAGCTAGAAAAATATGACCAAGACTAAGTGGGGCCAATTATTGTAGCCGAGGGTTCAAATTTTTATCAAAATTGATAGCTTAAGTATAATCTAAAGGTAGGATATCAATACCAACAACTCTATGAATAAAAATAGTAGTTATAGGGTCTAGAGAGTTCTTGTACATCTCAAGGGCCAATATCTTATTAGGCTTATAAGTAGTTTCAAGATGGGTATACATATTTTAGAACCTAACATTAAACTCTTGGATTAGTTAATTTGGTTCTCTTCTCATGCTTTCAAAGTGTTGGTAAACAACACTTTCCTAGTGACTTTGCCAAACTATGCATAGAAGGTATTTTGACATTGATCCTAGGATGTGAGTGATCATTCTAGGATATATAGAAACCAATCATAGGTATAATCTTACAATGTGAAAGGAAAATGTCTACATGCACATATTCATGGGTTAAATTCAATATTCCATGGGTTATCTTTAAGTCTTTTATTTGGTATTCAGTAATCCTACCTCCCTAGGGAGAAAATTAAGGATGATACGTCTTAAGGTTTCTTTGTAAATCATGAATGACCACATCAATGTTGATAGTAAAACTAGATAGCTAGGCTAGAGATTGGGGTATTACAAATAATGGAAGATGGGGTTATCTACTTGGAGACAATGATTGAGCCTAGGGTCATTTCCTAACTCCCTTACTAGTATTTTTTATGGATTTACAAAGTCAAGTATAATAAGTTAGTGTTTGAGGTAGACCTTCTTAATATTTTAAGTTCTTCTAGTGCAACTCAAGTGATTATTTTTTAAATAAATTGATACAGAGGTTCAATCCATAATTATAGTGATAGATTAAGTTTTCATTGATGTGGGATTTATGTACACCATAAAAACCTTATGAGGTAGTCTCTAGTGTTTCATGATCTATGAATGAAAATTCACTCCAAATTATGAGTTGTAGGGTATTCAGTTTTGTAAATAGCCTATTAGTGGAATAGTGGAGAGTGAAGCAATTTTTTAACCATGGATGGGTTAGATATGGATGAATATAAATCTAATTGATATGGATGGATTGCTAATGGTTCTAACCTAAAGTGGGTAGGACTTTAAAAAACTCAAAAGAGAAGGAAAGGTAGAGTAGAAAAGAAGGATCGTGGACCACATATGATGAAAATTTTATAATCTAACACTTGAATTAAGGGTTGGACAAGGAATCAAGGACCAATGTCTATTTTAGGCTACTGAAGTCAACCAACAATAAAACATATTTATGAGTCAAATAGATCAAAAATAAAACAAACTTAAGGACATATAATCCATTTTTATTGCATTTCTAAGATTGTGTAAGAACATCTACAAGGGGAATTATTAGTAATATGAAAAATTCATTCAAATAAGTAATAGATCAATATGAATAACTGTATTAAAAAGGATAACTCATGGAAAATTATAGGATTAATAAATTTAAATGATAAAACTTCTTATATAATCCACAATTTTGGTTAAGAATCAAGATTTGGACATTGACATCATTTGTAGAACTTTTTTCAAAATTTCCTAATAATTTCAATAGCTAAAAATATCTTTTGTTTGGAATAGGATTATACAAGTATAAATAATCATAGGATGGGGAAGGCCTCATCTTAAAAGTGAAGTCCAAATATATATTTTTAGAAATATAACTATGTCAAACCTCATGCAACACATGCATGTATAAAAGAATTACCTAAAAATAGAGTCCTTCAACTAAAATACATTATATACATGCAAAAATATATTATGAACTAATGTTACAACTAGTCCAAACATGAAAATAAATATGTATAACTAGATGAGTGTTATTTTGGCACTACTAGAAGAAGGATTCACTAGATTGACAATTATTAAATCTGAAGTGGCTAATGTAGCTCCTTAAAGGATCAATACTGGCCCACCTAAAGTATGCATGACTACATATCCAAGAAATTAGGAATCTTGTGATTACATGGAAAAACTTACATTTGAATACATGCTAGGTGATAATTTTAAAGATAAATCCTTAGCCTTGAGTTCTTTAGATAATACATGGGCAGATTTGAACTCTTTATTGATTATAAAAAATGAGTAAGGTAGGCTTAAATTTTTTGATAGCCTCAACCATAAACATCATGTGATCTAATTATAATCTCTTAAACTCCATTATAATGAATTCAACCTTTGATATGTAGTCCTTATAAAAAATTATTAGTTGAAAAATCTCATTTTTAGTTTTATATACCGTTCCCTCGACCTCCTCTTTAAATCTATTTGATGTTTATTTTAGGAGGGTATCAAAATTTGGAATATTGGATAACTCTCTTGTATATATGATCACATTAGTGACCCTCATGTCATTTGAAATTTATATTTCCTAGTTCTCATGGTTCAAAAGATATGCTAACATATCCTTCATCTGATTATGCCATGTTAGAGCAACATCCATTTTCATAATTACACAATTTAAGGCCCACACTACATCTTGACTAGACATTAAGTTTAACCTATTAAAATCATTGCTCCTATAACATTTAATAAAAAATGTAAGTCTCTTCTCATATTCCTTAAATTTTTGCACAATTTGAACACCTTATTTATTTCTATTTGGTTTTCACTTATGAAATCCCAAATGCTATTCAAAATATCATATAGCCTAGTGGCTACACTCTCACACTATCAAAAATTTCATGAGGAGCATGTATATTTTTCCTCTATTTTATCCTCTATTATACCTCATCCTTTATTTTGTACATTTGTTTTGTTGCCTCCCTAGTATAATCCATAAAATTATATAAATATTATTTATATTCATTTGGGTCACCATGATTATTTTTGGTTTTCTTAGCTAAGGGAAATAGATTTGCTTTCTATTAAAATTAAACTTATTCCCTTATATAAATATTTATTTACTTACTATTCCTCACCATATTTATTTTATCACTTTTCTTATCAAATCTAGTAGATATTATGGGAAATTCAATGACAACCAAATTTTGTCTCTCATCCTTCTTTCCTTGCATTTCTCTATCCCATTCAAGAATAATAAATTCGCCTTATTTTTTTGATGAACATAGGTATTTAGAGGTAGAGTGTGGAGGTGTCATAAGATGAGATATTAATATAGGATCCAATGTTAAAGGTGGTAATAAATAACCTATTTGAATTGGGAACTATAATGGGTGGTAAACAATAGTCTACCATAGTGGGAGCTCACTCTATGGATCAACCTTAGTTAGAAATTTAGTTAAGCCAATATTATTTTAAATTTAGAATATGGTTGACTATATTGATGAATATTTTGGCATTGGTATCTATATTTGGGATAAAGGTTTTCCAGGGACTTGTTCCTTTCTTGGATCAAAAATTAAAATAGTAACCAAATATTCAAAATGGCCTACCTTCTCAAGAGTTTTTATTTGTATAGAAGTTGAATGAATATAAGAATGAACTATAATAGATAATGAAATATTAGTAATAGTTGGGGGTAAATTCATAACTTAAGTATCTAAAATGGATATATAATAAGCCAAATAAGATATTATCTCACTTATCTTTTGACTTTACTCCATTATGAGGAATTACTGGTCTAGAGCACCAGTTATTATTTCTCCTTATATGCTTTCCAATCTTAGAGATCTAGAATTTTATAACTTAGCCTCTTCATTTTCCTCACCTAGAGCCTCCTCTTCACTCACCCTATGTTTTGATACTATAACAATTTCTTAATTTGCTTCCTCTTCATCAGTGGCATAGTCCACCAAGGATATCACTAGTCTAAGGTCTTCATCCTTTGATTCCTCCTCATCAGGGGATTCTTCTATAGTAAGACCAAAATATGGTCTTTCTTCAAGTTACTGAGTTACGGAGGAACCTATATGGATCATGGATCTCCTATGTTAAGTCATTATGGAAGAGATAAGAGGTGATCAAGATGAAGAAATGATTTATTGAACCACAATAGTAGGAAATACAACTGTAGGTGGTGGTGATGGAATGGAAGATGGAATAATGATAGTGGAAGGGGGAGTGAATGGAGATGGTCTTGGTTGAGGGGATGGAGGAGTGGATGTAAGAGATGATAAATAATATTACATATAATTTGGAAGACTTACCTATGTAATTATTTTTGAGAGGTGGTAGTGCTGCCATAAAGAATGCACTCTTTTACTTGTCCTATGGAGATGGGGTTCTTTCCATTATAGTGGCTATTCCCAAATGTATGTCAGTGGTAACTAGATGAGTAGAAGTTTTTTGGGGATAAGGAAACCTATAATAATTTATCTTCTTATCTAGAGGTTTTCCTCCATTTATATGTTGGACACCCTCTCTTATGGATCCACCTATTCTATTATAGGAGAGGGAGGTTGACTTGGGCCTGCTGAGTCTCGAGGTTGAGTTGGAGGACATTGATGACTCCATGCTTATTTTGCTTTCTCTACCATCTCATTTTCATGATCTTTTATGATCTCAAGATTGTATTGGATGGTTTGGGTGACCATCATGGAAATTTGTTTATTCTTCATGCATGGCAATCATTTTGAATCATTAGACGTGTTTCAAAAAATTACATGATTCTCATATTGTTGGTGACCATATGTAAGCTTCACCTTCCTTTTATTCTTGAAGATCTGAAGATAATTCCTAATGTTCTTACTGGTATCCCATTCTCTAAAATGGGCCTAATCTAAATTATAATGGGATCTTATTTTTCCAATCTGATTATGATGGGCCCTCACCACAAATTAGAGTTACCCAATATTTAGAAGAGTTTTGAATTAATGTTCCAAATATTTTTGGTGTAGATACTCATCTATGCTATTATAAATTTGGTATTCTATCTCTGGCTCTAAATTTTTTTCAAGGATATGTTGAGGAAAGAACAAATGTGATTCCCTTGTCCCTTTAATCTTGATAATTGTTACATTGGGTTAGTACCAGTAGTTCCCCCATTTTCCAATACTTATTTTCAAATTATTAGACAATCTAGGTATTTGAGTGCCATTAATTGATTGGTAGACCTAAGGGTATATTTCTTCATAAATCATTTTGATCTCATTTCTAAATCTATAAATGAACATAAAGGAATAATATTCATATATTATATTATCAACATACTCAGGCAATGGTTCCATTATTCTCCATTTATCATATGAATTGTGCCAAGGACTACATCTAGTAAATATGACATCATATAAAAGTTTCCATATTTAGGTCTTTGTTCAAATTTATACATTTTTTACCTTAGCCTAACATTGATAACCACAACTATGGAAATAATATTATATGAGTTTAATATAATGTATAATAAAGGGATTTATTCCACTTGTACATATGTGATGTAGAGATATCTAGTAAATGACCCTGTTATGGATATAATCATGTACATACAACCTTACCTTTGCCAACACAACTCTAATTTGACTATCCTTGTCCTTCTTGATGTATTTATTAACCTCTATTATTGGAACTTTATGAATTTATTATTTTTGTATTCTAGGATCTTAAAGCCACTATTGAACCATCAAATCTCTCTCTTCTTGAAAACCCTTCACACTACATCATTTATTGTCTTTCATCATACTTGACACCATTGTCTTTTTTGCATGTCCATTCTCTAGCTTCTCATGCACTATTATTTCTTGATTACTTACCTCACTCAGTCATCTATACTTCCCTTCTTACATAAAATCATCATTGACTTTTATTTTTTCTAACATATTCATTCTCTGATACATGTTCATAGGCAAATTAGTTTAATACTTAAATTAGTGGGTCTTGAATCTATGAAGGTTCTTATTGGCAATTTATCTTGTCAAGGCCAAATACCAACCACTATAATTGAAAACTTTCATGACCATCATAGTGTTATTAAATGTCAAGTAAAGATTTTTTTTAGTGACATGTCAATATTTTCAACTGTCATTTTGAGGTTTTGATAGAGAATCAAGTGGTCTTGTGATCTGGTGAAGATGGTGAAAAGATGATAGTTGATGACTTATGATGAGATTTTATAGCATAATTTAGCATATGGAAGGTATGAAACAAGATATAAATTTTTTAAAGTGTGATAAAAATTCATAAGAAGTATATATGAAACCTTTTAGGAGGCTATAATGTGATTTTATGACAATTAATGGAAATTTTCCTTTGTAAAACTAAATTTATATTGCCTAAAAAGACAAGTTTTGGTCTTAAAATGTTAAATTTTCTGTAAAAATTCCACAAAAATAATCATAATCCTTTTAACACATTCATATTCATTTCTTTAGCTTAGTCATAAGGTTTCATGCATTGAAAATATCATTTCATGCAAGTTTAAACATGGAAAAGGCCTTCTTTAGCTCAAACATGCCAAATTTGGCCCCAGAAGGATGTAAAATGACTTATATTTTAAACTAAAAATCTCTTTTCTTACCCTAAATTGGCACTTAAATGCTTTAAGTTTGAATAACATGCAAATAAATAAGATTTTACATGTATTTTCATGTGTAAGTACAGACCTGTACGGCCTGTTCCATACATCAAAGCTCAAGAACATGAATATGAAGATATGGTAGGTGTTATAGAATAATTTCAAGGAAAAAGGATTTACTACAGGCACAAAATTAGTTCTTTCTAGTCATTTAGTTTCTTTGCACATAGTGAGAGCCCTTCAAGTTTGTAAGTGGTATGGCCATGAGAGAGAAAATTAAGGTCTAAAAGTTTGGCCAGAGAAATTAGTCTAAGAGGGATTATATATATGGTAAGTGGATATCAATTTGTTCCTCTTTTCTTCACCAAAAATCCCTTTGTAGTCAAGGTACTCATTATGTCTCCTTCATCCAAACATGCAATCAATCTTCTATGTTTTCTCTTCATTTGGGCATCATGGTAGAAAAATTCAAGATTATGAAGTTTATCAAGAGCATGATCCACCTTTCCATGGAATTATTCAACTATTTTACACACATATAAGGGTCATATGGAAATCAAGAAGGCACAATAATGTAAATCTACAATGTGCAAGCATATAAAGAGAATTGTATGGTACATGAGAGAAAAAGAACATAAAGAGTTGTTGGATTATTGTTTGAAGGGGTTTAATTCATGTTATATTTTATTCATTAAATAT
Source organism: Torreya grandis (assembly GCA_037957365.1). Taxonomy (NCBI): domain Eukaryota; kingdom Viridiplantae; phylum Streptophyta; class Pinopsida; order Cupressales; family Taxaceae; genus Torreya; species Torreya grandis. The sequence continues at coordinate 883,981 of JARHVA010005845.1, forward strand.
TATAAAATTTTTATTCAAATATTCATATCAAGGAAGCCATTAATGGCTCTCAAGAGTTCTCATGGATTCATTATTTAACACATGATAAGGAAAGTTAACATATGTTAAGGTTTTAATGGACTCTTAGGTTTCTATTTTAACACCATATACCTCTTTCAAAGGTATTGAAATTGATATATATTATATATGGTATACCTATGAATATTTAAGACCCTCAAGATTGTGTCAACATACACTTCTCATATTCTTTTCACCTCCATCATGTGTCATTCCATCTCATTGTCTTCTCACTATTTTCCATCATCGCATAATCCTATATTTTCACTCCATTCTCAGTTTCATGGATTACCATCTTCCATTAACATCATAAAAAATTACACTCATCTAATCTCATGGATTCATTGACAATAAGAGTCAAGAATATTGGGAAGCATCATGGTCATTCAAGGAGTGTAGAAACCATAAAGCCTACTTGGAATCATTACCTACAACTAATTACAGTTTATGTCAGTCAAGATTTTTAATGAAGATACAAAGGAAGGAAAGACTTGAAGATATCTATTTCAAGTTTTGGTTAATTCCTCTCTCATCAAGTTGCATAGGGAGAAAAGGATCATGTTCATGTTTTATGAACTTCTCAAGGTTTATCTCCACATAGTCCATAAAAGTGACATAAATGTACAACAATGCTAAAAAGAGATCAATAAAATGAATTATGGAGATAATATTGAGACCCTAATTGACCTCATGGAGTTAATAGATGATTTAACTCCTATTTTTCACTTGGAACTAGTCCAAGATCTTCTTAGTAAGATCATCAAGTTGTTCTAGGGTCAAGATCACATGAGGAAGGTAACCTATAGTAAGGAATTTCAAGGACATAGTCATAAGCCTAAGTAGTGGAAAAAGATATGAAAGATACTTTAAAGAGAGGTTGAACTTCAAGGAAATTTTGAATAATTTTGACTTATAGCCACTAAAGTGGAGTGGAGAAAATTTTCTCCAAAAATATTTTTTCTATGTTCTAAATAAATTGGATTATTTCAAACCATTTGGACCTATACCCACTAAAGTGGAGTGGAGAATATTTTATCCAAAAATAAGTTTTCTATATTCCAAATAAATTAGACTATTTCAAACTATTTAGGCATATATCATTTTGAATAAATTGGACTATTTTAAATAATTTAGACTTATACCCACTAAAGTGGATTGGAGAATATTTTTTAAATAATTTTTTTTTAATATTCTAAATAAATTGGAATATTTAAAACCATTTGGGCAAATATCTATTTGAATAAATGAGACTATTTCAAATAACTTAGGATTATACACAACAAAGTGGACTGTATAAAATTTTATGTAATAATAATTTTTATATATTCTAAATAAATATGACTATTTCAAATCATTTGTACATAGATCATTTTGAATAATTTGGACTTATACCTACTTAAGTAGAGTAGAGAGAATTTACTCTAGGAATAAGTTATATTTAAAATTATTTGGACTCATTGGGCTCTTTGATGAGTTCCTCGGGGATACTAACCACCTTAGTATGACACATGGCACCCTTTTGGGCCTTCAAGTTGATTGATCCTTTGACTTAACTTATGTTACCATTTGACTTCCTTCTACCCACAACTATATAAGATAGTCCCTTAAACTCAAAGTCTCAAAGTCTACTAATAAGTGGACTAATGCATGAAGTATTTAATTAACCAATTTCACCTTTGGCCCTCACTAACAGACTTATCCCCAACCCTGATCACTCAAAAAAATAGTACCTTGATGGTATTGTAATGCCCTTAAATGTATCTAAAACATTAGGAAGAGGAAGATCACTTATGTGTAGGTAGTCAATACATTTAAATATGAGGAAGAACACTCATTCATAGGCAGTCAATACATTTAAATAGGTTTACAAGAGAAAATTAGGTGATAAAATATATAAAATGAAGGGGATGAACAATGGGAAAACATTATAGACTTCAACCAACAAGAACATTCTACTATCTAGTCTTTACATACTCCCATGCACAAAAATTGAGACCTAGATTTTGGTAGAATAAAACAATCAAATAATGTAAATTATAGGTATAGTCATGGATAGGAGCCAATTGATGATCTCACTCATAAATGCATAGAAGGAAGAAATGGGGATTGAGATAAGTCTTTGATAAATGAAATATAATGATCTAGATCCCTTAAACTTTGTGGAAATGGCTGAAGCTACTCTCTTTGCCCCCAAAACACAACTAGGTGTACAAGTAAGAGATTTTACACTTCAAAATTCACTTCGAGGTTTTGATGTAGATAGGCTAATCAAGTTACCTACATTTAGGGAACTAGATGAGGACATGATTTCCTTCTTAAGTAGATAAAACCATGGGGATATTCATTTATCCCAATGTATCACCATCTATATCAATGAGTAGACCATGGAGGGAGTCACATGCCTCTTGAATCATGATAAATTATTATTACCATATAAGTCCATCGTATCACCAATTAATTCAGTTGTTCAGGAGAATTTTTACACTAGGATAGGTATAGGAACCCAAATTAACTCCATTGAGGATGTTGTAGTGCACATTCTAATAGAGTGTATAATAAAGAGGTTTTAGTAGATAATGAAGCAAGCAAAGTAGGCAAAAAAAGGAATAATTGACATTGTCTATTGCATGATACAACCGAATGAGAACTTTAATTATCCCAAGTTTCTCACATCTGAGCTTACCAATAATATCAAGAAGTTACTTTCAAGAAGCTCAAAAAATTTCCAATATCAATTTCTTGTTTTATTGTTATGATTCACATAATGGAAGTCCATGATAGAACTAGTAAATGTTACTATGCACTTTTGGCCTACTACTTCCCTTGTAGGCATCACATAGACAAAGATAGGGAAATATTAGAGAAACTAGGGTGGTTTAACATATGGTGGCTTGAGGATTTATATTTGATTAGGTTTTACCCTCAAATTCCATGGTATGTCATCTAATATTTGGGGTAGCATACATCAGTAACTAATTTGTACAATGGTATTCAACTCAAGGTGCATGAAAACAAGTTGTGTAATAAAATCAAATATAATATGGGGCATAAAATGTGAAACAACCTATAAAGATATGACCCAATCAAGTGCACTAGAGGAGAATTCACTCTCAAAGTTTTATCCCTCTTCCCAATGTTGGTGGGATGTCCCTACCACATCATCTCATTGCATCACTTTGTCACTTCTATTAGCTCAAATTATGCCAGATCTTGCCATAGTCATAGCCACATCCACTATTATTACTCCCAATTATATGGATACATCTTTGGATGTTTCAAAACTACCATTGTCTAAGAAAATTTAAGGGGCAAATGCATTCATAGAATCCATTATGTAAAATGCTTCATACTTGGAACATAAAGTTTTTCTACTACGTGAAGATAAAATAGAAACATAAAATCAAATGGCTAAGGCTTGGTAGCTCATCAATGCTACTTATCCTACCCTAGTTATGAAAGTCCTTGGTGATCAGGTAATGTCTGAAGATAAACAACTCACTGCATTACTAAATTAGTTGACAAGGATTGTGAGAGCATAAAAAACTATTCAAACTATTCACCTAAGGGAAGGCTATCCACACTAAAATGGAAGCCATTTTAAAACTAATTTAGAAATATGTATAGATCTTAGATACTACCATGCATTAGGCTAAGTAGATAGACCAAATAATTCTTTATTGGAGGCAACACCTTAACAAATCCTTAGCTACTACAAAACTAGAGTTTACAATGATGGATAAAACTAAAGATGTAATGAGTGATCAAATGGATATTGGAGAAGCAATGATTGACGTACTTCAATATTTATTAGACTCCAGAGATACCATGATGAAGAAGTTATAGGTCTTGTAGAATGAGACAATGCATAACACATTTACAACTATTCAATCCCAAATGATTGTAGATAGGTTAGATGATATTATGTTAGACATCTAACTTAAGATATAAAATACTAGAGACTTCCTTACCATCACAAAAGAAGATGTGAAAAATATGATGGTAATTCAAATTCTACTATAGATTTTGCTTACCATGGTGCAAAAAATACTTGATAATTAGAAAATTCTCAAGCATGATCTCTCATAGTTTGACCCAACTATTGGAAAAATAATAGAAGAACCTACATTAATTCCACCATAGGAGCTCTAAAAATTTTTGTAGAAGAGAAAGCTAAATACAAATTCATAGTCTGAGTAGCCAAACCCTACACAACCACTTGGCCAAACTTTGGCACCACCTCCACAATAGGTTATTGCAAATTTCAAGTTATATAGTTGAATAAAATTTTATAGTTGTGTAAGATATCCTTAAACATTAGGAATATGGCCAAGTTGGTTGAAACTCATAAACTATGGCCTCCTAGTTAAGCTAGTCTATTGAAAATCCAAAAGGGTAGTAGGCTAGTATGCTACTTATTTGAAACCCAAAAATGGAAGATAATTAGTGTGCAAAGGGTATTATAATGTGCCACATGTAGTCATTTTTATTGGAGTTCTTAGGTGTATCAAACCAAATAAATTTGTATTAATCCTTTGATAATTATCACATAAAATATAGTGACAATGAAACTATATACTTTGTAACCATTGGTATCTCCCAAGTGATACCTTGGTATTATCCCATGTATATTAAAAATAAAAATATGTTCTTAAAATAACACATTTATTTTTTTTTATCTATACTTATCTCTCAAATGATATCCTACTTTTAATGAAAATGATTATGGTACTACTAAACCATTTTTTGATAATATACAAGGAATACATAATTTTTTTCTTAAGAGACACCTATAAAAATATAAACAAAGTTGATGTGTTATGATTACATGTTAATTTTACAATTATTTAAGGCATACTACATATGCATGTATTAAGAAAAACTTTACTAGAGTAATAGACCATATTTGGTATAATTATAGTTTATTTAATAATTTAGAAGAGGTGATATAAATGTATCACTTGAGAGACACATAAGAAGATAAAGGGGAGTGGTTGTACTAATTTTAAAAAAAACAATCATAATCGATAAATGAATTATTATCAAAATGGAAGATGTAATAATGAAACATTATATAAGTATTTTTTTTTAAAACATAATTTTCAAATAAAAAATGTGAATTACATGTTGTTATTGACCCTGTAATAGTTGTATAGCTAAAGGTATAACCTATAATGAAATTTATTGAAGGCACCAATTGAGTATGCTTCATCTATGTATTTCTTACATTTAGGGTAGTAGTTATTAGACAAAAGTGCATCATACAATGGATATTTTGAAGATCCAAATTTATAAAGTAAAGATCCATAAGTATTTGGAATTGTTGTTTACATATCCTTCAAGCACTTGTTAAATTAGGTGATAATAAATTTACACCCTCCAAGAACATATGATAAAAATACTATCCATATCCACCTGCACTATGACAATGTGTAATAATCCCTACCATTGATAACTCTATTATTTTGTCAGTAACTATTTTTATTTTTGTCATTGCCCTTAGCACACATTATTTTTTTGTATTCTACCTTTTCATGAATAACATTGAGACATTATTTAGGTTACTATTTAGACATTCATTTATGTGTGTAATACATTTATCTTATAGAAAGTATTTTATTTGAGTGCATCCTGTGGAATTCTTGATTGATGTGATTTACCTGATATCTGGATAGGGACCCAAAGAATTTTTGTTGAGTCAACAAGATACATGTTTTTCACCTATCAAAGTCATCAAAATTGGTAATGGTCATATCATGAAAATTAGTTCTCCACATTTTGGCTTGGATATTGGTTGCATATTTCATATCTTCTAGTTGTTCATTGATATGGCACCTCATAGATTATTGAGTGAAAGATGTTGGAAGATGTTTAACATTTACTCATGTACCATATATATCTTCCTATCATGTAAGTTTTGGAGAAACATATGCAAAATCATCCACTAGTTGGTCAAACAAATCTTCAGCTGCCATTGACTTATTTTATGGCTTTTATCAAAACTGCCCTGCATGGAATACAATTTATTTCCCATTTTTATGACAATTTTGAATGTCAAAAAAGATAATTCTCTTTGATCCATATATTTTAAGCCAAGATTACAAATATATCTTGGTACCTTTAAAATCAATGGCAATTTTTTTATTTTGCTTAAACAAACCAATAGAAAGGCATCCAAGACATGTTGCCTCCTATCTATTGTCATAGAATCAAACAACTTTATCCTTATTGATTTTATCATTTCAAATGAAAATCCTAACTAAAGACATATTATCACATATTTCTTAGCATACACCTTTTTAATCTCACTATCTATACTTACATCAAATTCTACTTGGTTGAGTGAAGTGTTTGGCTCCAATCATTTTTGGCTTGGGTAGTTGTAGGCACGAGTTTTTTTTTTGGATGCATCTATTCTATGAATTTTATGCAAGGAATAAATCTCATATCCACTACTTCCAAAACATTTTTAGTTTATTTATCCTTTGGTGTCATGTATGGTAAATTTATTAATCTACCTTCAATGTCCATTGTCTTGTTATAAGTCCATCTAATGATAAATAATTTAGTTACTTTTATGTTACAAGTCTCAATATTTTATAGAATGTAGCTTATGTAAATTCCTAATTCATTTTCCTCCATTAGGATTGGAATGCAACCATTTTTTTTTCAATGTGCAAATTCAATATAACCATATGCAATTTTCTTTTCATTTGCAAGAGTTATACATTTGTTTAATAAATGTATCCTTTTTACACTAAACTCATTTTGTAGGATACAAATTGTGGTTAGATCATCGATATAAGAAAAATGTGAATCCAAGCAAGGGTTTTCTTATTGCTTTAGTTTTATATACATAATTAAACTAAAATTATTTTATCCTTATTCCATGAAACCTCTAAATAAAAATTATCTATGACACGTTGCATCATTCTTATGCTTCATATAATAAATATATCAACCACATCCCCCAAAGTATCTAAAAAAGATCTTAGAATTGGAAGTGGTAGAGTTAGATCAATTTTTTTTGTCAAATTAACACTTACACATCCAAAAGGTATTTTCTTGTTATGGCATGTCAAAATGGGATTTGTGGATTTCAAAAAGTTAGCATCTATACTTGTAATTTTGTGCATTCTTATTCACCAATGTATTTTCCATTATTTATGAGAGAAACATAGTCTCCACATTTGAAATCCATTTATGTATGATTTTTTGGCCAAAACATTTGTAAAATATGTGAGATTCTTAATCAGGTTAATTATAAAATTAGCTCAGTGTATACCCATATGTAGGAGATGAAGATTTATTTATACCATAACATAAGCATGGAGATTCTTCAAATCCTAAAAATATTAAAAAGGTAATGTATAACACATTTGTCTTAATGACACTACTTAAAAAAATATTTTTGGATATATCCAAAAAATAATAACTTTGATTACCATACACTGCTAACTTCTATCCTCATTTCACCTAGGTGATGAATCCTCAATGTTTAAATATGATTCCCAATATAGGTTCTCTATAAAAAATACACACTTTAATGTGTGTGTGTGTGTGTGTGTGTGTGTGTGTGTGTGTGTGTGTGTGTGAGTGCTTATTTTTATTTATTTTTGCTACCATTAAAAGTAAATGTAATGGAAATTTTAAATTCCTTGTCAAAAAATATACTTTTCCAATTAAAGATAATTGAAACAAATTTTGTATGATGAAGTTATCAATCTAAAAAATTATAGCTTTGATTATCATATATTACCTACTTCAATCCTAATTTCACCTAGGTGCTAACTCCTCCAAGGTTAAATATGATTACCAATTTAGGTTACCTATAAAAAATACACACTTTTAAAAATGATCACTCAAAATAGAATCTTTATGAGGTAGTTATGAAAATACCTTATGAGTTATGCACATTTCAAGGGGTTTATATATGGATGGGTTTTAGAAATGTAAATTAGAGATGTTATATTTTGCAAGAGATATATCTAAGTTGTTACTATGATCTTATTGAAGGAAATAGATCTGAGGGTCAAGGTATTTCTCAAGAGATACCTTGAGAGGTATCTCTTGAGTGAGACCTTGAGAGGTTTTTATATGGAGATAAATTAATAGTATTGCTATTTATTCATTGATGGTGTTGCATTTGAGTTCCAAGTTATATATTTAAGGATACCTTAAGAAATTTCTCTTGGATGATACTTTAAGGGGTTTCTTTTCTTATATAAAAATGGGATACAAGATGTTAGCTTTAAAGTCATATCAATTCAGTAAGGAGACACATTAATAAATTGTTATTTTATTGTTGATAGTGATTGATATGAGGCCAATGTATCTTTAAAGAGATATTTAGAGTTATATTTTAAGATATACCTTGAGAGATATATCTTGGGTGGAATATGTACCTTTTGAGAGATACTTGTAGAGGTATACTTTGATGTACAGGTGCATTTTAAAAACATATAATTTAGATACAAGAGGTATTTCCTAGGAGATATCTTGAATGAATTTTTTTGAATATTAATTATAATCTATTTGAGGGCCAAATTATCTCTTGTATTTTACCTTGAGAGTTTGCTCTTGAGTGATACCTTTAGAGGTGTTTCTTAGAGAAACCTCTCAAGGTATCACAAAAGAGACACCGAGGCCTTAAAATCCATTATCATCATCTAACAAAATTAAATACATTACCATTAGGAAGGAAAATGTAGTACCTTAAAGTATCATCCAAGAGACACCTCTCAAGGTATCATATAAGAGATACATTGGCCATCAAATAAAATATCATCAACAAGAATTTTTTTAAATCATTCTAAGTTATCTCCAATAAGATACCTTGAAGGTATTAATAGGAATTTTAATGTATCTCTTAGGATATACCTTGAAGGTATTACAAGGATATTAAATATATCTCCTGTAAGATACCTTTAAGGTGTTTCAAGGACCTTCTATTTATCTCCAAAGACCCTCAAGGTATCTCATAGGAGGTACCTTGTCGGTGTTACAATTCAAGGTATTATAAAGATGTCCTTATAATACCTTAAAGGTATCTTCTATGAGATACCTTGAAGTTATTACAATGATCTATTTCTAATACCTTAAATTGTAACACCTTAAAGTTACCTCCTATGAGATACCTTAAAGGTATTACAATTACTTGTGTATTTCAAGGTATCTCTTAGGAGATACCTTAGAGGTATTACTATGACCTTAAAAGAGATACATTTAAGGTATTAGAAGCACCTTCAAGGTATCTCCTACATATTTTCAATAACTTCAAAGTATCTCCTAGGTTACTTTTAATATCTTCTATGTGTCTCCTAGGATATAACTTGATAGTATCTCCTAGTATATACCTTGAAGTTACTTAGAATACCTTCAATGCATTTCTTAAGAGATACCTTGAAGGTATTATAATGAACCTTCAATGTATCTCCTAAGAGATACTTTAAAGGTATTACAAAAACCTAAGAGACACCTTGAAAGTATTACAAAAGCCTTAAAGGTATCTCTTAGTCCTTATAATACTAGTAGTTTAGCAAGCGTGAAAGTAGTAACTAATTTTGATGATCGACCCTGCCAGTCACATTAAAATCTGATGATGGTTATTTATTCAACATTGACCTTATAATGATAGTATAGTTTAAAGTGATAGATTAAAACATTATACATGCTATATATTTATTATGATTTTTAATAGTCTACGATAATGATTTCAAGTGAACAACATAGATTGCACATGTTTTGCTTGTTAATACTAGTCATCAAAGCTTTAATTCCAACTTCATGAAATTTTATCATGGATAAAGAGATAAAAAATATAAATATTCATTTGAAATTTTACCTCAATCTAAATTAGTTACCCCTACCCACCAATTAGTATAGGGAATGTTATAATTCACTATCACCATCAAACCTATTTATTTTAATATTATAGGACCAATATTTAGAGACTACTAAATAAAGTTTTTACCTTCCATATTGATAAATAAATTTTGATCTAAAAGATAAGAAGAGTCAAGTCTATTCCATAAATGGCCCTGAAGCATTTCCTTGTTAATATCGAATTACTAGAGTCAAGTTCACAGTGCCTTGAAAATTTCGTGTAAGGAAACATGCCGTACACTAAAAAAATCATAAAACATTATATCGAAGACTCAAAAAAATCACACATAAATAACATTCTATTAGATGCCCTCTCAAAACAATTAAAGAGAGAACCAAACCCAAACTGTATCCTTATTCACAATTATAACAATACATCCTAATTTTAAAATATTTTTTGCTTTTTACCCCCTTATTATTTTAATGCCATAATATTTCCAAATGGATCAAAACAAATGGTAATAGAATTAATATTAATGGATAAAAATTATATGATTTTAAAAATATCCCACCCATCATGTTAGAATGTATTAATTAAGATATAATGTATCTTAATTCTTTTTTATAGTTTGGGTGTCCAAAGGTTTTTGATTTGAATTTAATTTATTTATAAGTACACAAGCCTTATATTTTAGTTTGAAAGATGCCATAAACATTCAATTTATGCATCATTCAAAGGAATATATTTATAATATGATAATGTCATGTCAATCAAAGTGTTTACCAACCACAAGGCATCAAGCATTGCATATCCAAACATACAATCCATGGGACTATACTCTAGTTTATGGAATGGGGACAGTTGGAAAAACTCAAGAGGGTTGTTGATATTGACTGGTTAGATGCTCCATTTACTTTTATGTACCAAATTGACAATTTAAGTCACAATCATCACCACTAAAATAAATGAATGTAGTAAGCAATGAGCAGTAAAATAAACTCAGTGGGTGAAGAAAAACTAAATGATATATGATTATTAAAATAAACACAAAGATAGTTGATGCCATTACCAAAATATATCATGGCCATATAATTTAATGAATATAATCTTTTTATGTTTATAATAACTAAGGATTTTATGTGGCCCTCCATTATACTTGTAATAGATAGTTTTATTATTTGTAATTTATAAAAGGGAAATCCAAATTTTTGTGACAAAAAACAAATTCTTGCAACCTAGGCTTCTTGAGGAGAACAAAATATATAAGAAATTTGTACATGGTACAACCTACTAGGTCATTGAATATTATTTAATCCTAATATATAATTCAATCTCCTTGATGTATGTTGGAATATCTTCTAAATTTTGATATAACCCAATTACATCTACCCGAGTCTTTATTGTAATACCTTTCACAACATATCCATTACAAGTGCAAATTGAATGGATCATACCCTAAGTTTGCATAGAGAGTGAAATAAAGGTGACATGGATTTATATTTGGTGGAATAGTTAGATTTTTAGAGATACATTCTAAGAGATACCTTGAGGGGTATATTTTTACGTGATAGGTGCATTTTGAAATCATATAATTTAGATACAAGAGGTATATCATTGGAGATACCTCAAATGAATTACTTTTTTACTATTTATGATAATATATTTAAGGGTTAAAGTATATCTTTTATCATACCTTGAGAGGATTTTTTTGGAGAAACCTATCAAGGTGTCATACAAGACACACTTTGGCACTCAAATCCATTACCATCATGAAGGAAAATGTAGTACATTTGTGGTACTTCAAGGTAACTCATAGGTGTGAAATAGATACTTTGAATGTTCTTGTAATACCATAAAGGTATCTCATAGGTATTAAGGTATTTATATTACATTCAAGGCATCTCATAGAAGGTATTTCCTTCACACCTAGGAAATACATTGAAATTATTACAAGGACGTTCATTATACTTCAAGGTATCTCCTTCATACTTATGATATACCTTAAAGTACCATGATTATCATTATAATACCTTCAAGGTATGTCTTATTTATGAATTTCATTGTAATACATTCAATATATATTCTAAGAGATACCTTGAAGGTAGTACAAAAACCTTCATATCTAGGAGATACCTTGAAGGTATTACAAAAACCTTCATACATAAGAAATACTTTGAAGGTATTACAATGACCTTCGAAGATAGAACTTAAATGTATTAAACAAAATTTAAGGATATACCATGAAGTTACTTGTAATACCTTATATTAGATACCTTTAAGACATTACAATTACTTTCATACATAGGAGATGGCTTGAGGGTATTGCACGGACCTTCGTACATAGGAGACATTTTAGATGTATTACAAGGACCTTGAAGGAGATACATTGAAGGCATTATAGGTATATTTTATTCTAGATACCTTAAATGTCCATGAAATACCTTCAATATATCTCATAGGAGATACCTTAAAGGTACTTGAAATAATTTCAAGGAATCTTCTAAGAGATGCCTTGAAACTAGTTCCTTGTAATAATTTCAAGGTATCTCCTACAAGACACCTTGATGGTTCCTCGGTATACCTTCAAGGTATATCCTAGGTGTTTATATACATTAAAGGCATTGCAAGGAACCTTCAAGATGTCTCATAGAAGATACCTTGAAGGTCATTGTATTAATTTCAAGGCATCTCCTAGGTATACCTTAAAATTATCTCTTAGGATATACCTTGAAGGGATTATAAGGACATTCAAGGTATCTACAAACATATACCTTGAAGGTATTACAAGGACCTACTATCAAATTATATTTTATGTATGAATTTATTTATAATACCTTCAAGGTATCTCCTCATTATTAAGTTCACTATAATAAATTCAAGATGTCTTGTAGGAGATAACTTGAAGGTATTATACAGGCCTTTAGATCTAGTAGATATCTTGAATATATTAAAAAAAGAGATGATTTTAAGTTATTACAAATAACTTTAAGGAGATAAATTAAATGTATTAAAATGAACTTCAAAGATATACCTTAGATTTCCTTGCAATACTTTCTATGATCTCATAAGGGCTTTAATATGTAAAAGATACTTGAAGGTATTATAAGGACCTTCATGTATAAGAGATACTTTTAAGGTATTACAGGGACCTTAAAATAGATAACTTGAAGGTATTATAATTACCTTTAAGGAGATACCTTGAATTTCATTGTAATACCTTCAATCTCAGATCTCGAAGGCCCTTGTAATACCTAGGAGATACCTTAAAGTTCCATGTAATATATTCTAGGAGACACCTTGAAACTAATTCCTTATAATACCTTTAAGGTATCTCTTGTGAGACATATTGAAGGTTACCTCAATATCTTACAAGTATATTATAGGAGATAATTAGGATATACCTTAAAGATATTGTAAGGAACATTCAAAGTGTCTTGTAGGAGATACCTTGAAGGTATTACAAGGATCTAGGAGATACTTTGAAGGCTCTTTTAATACCTTCAAGGCATATCATAGGTATACCATCAAGTTATCTCTTAGTATATTCCTTGAAGGTATTATAAGGAACTTCAAGCCATCTCCTAAGAGATACCTTGAAGGTATTATAAAGAGCTTCATACCTAGGATATACCTTGAAGGTATTACAAGGACTTTCAAGGTATCTCCTAGGAGATACCTTAGAGGTATTACTATGAACTTAAAAGAGATACCTTGAAGGTATTTCAATCACCATCAAGGTATATTCTATGTCCTTGTAATATATTTAAGATATCTCCTAGGTTCCTTGTAATATCTTATAGGTATCTCCTAGGGTATACCTTGATGGTATCTCCTAGTAGATACCTTGAATTTACTTAGAATAACTTCAACGTATCTCTTAGGAGATACATTGAAGGTATTATAAGGAACCTTCAAGGTATCTCCTAAGAAATAATTTTAAGGTATTATAGAAACCTTAAATTTATCTCCTAGTCCTTGTAATACTTTTAAGGTATCTCTTAGGAGATACCTTGAAGGTATCACTAGGACCTTAAAGATATATCATAGTCCTTGTAATAGAAACCTTCAAGGTATTATAAAGAATATATAAGTATCCCCTAGGATATAATTTTAAGATATTAAAATGACCTTCAAGGTGTCTCTTAGGTCCTTGTAATACCTTTAAGGTATATCCTTGGAGATACCTTGAAGGTTCCTAATAATAGCTTCAAGGTATCTTGTACGAGATACCTTGAAGTTATTTTTAATTAATTGAAGGTATCTCCCAAGGGATACATTGAATGTCCTTGTAATATTATCCTTGAATTTCATTATAATACTTTAAAATAAAAAATACAAAGGGGAGAATTAAGATAGATCCAAACAATTGAGGCCTATTTGGAAAGGTCAAATGATGAGAGGAAAGTGCCCACATATTTACCAAATAAAGACTTACATCTAATATCGAGATCAAAATATTGAATGTATGGATCAAAGATATATATAGCTATTATTTTATTTGATAAATAAATAAGAACATCTCTAATGCACATAGATGTAGGATAAAGAGGAAGAAAATTAGGGGAGAATATTGTAAGGGAGACCCTAAAAAAATTTAACGCATGGACCATATTAGTAATAACAACATTAGAACTTGTAGATAACAAAGTTTTGTATAAATCCCAAAACTCATGGAATGTGTTTTTAACATTCCTAAATTTGACATAAACCCAAGGTTTCTTAGAGGATCTCACCTAAGTACTACCCATATGGGGGGAGATATACAACCACCTATTTACACTCTTTCACTTCACAAAACCCCACTTTTCCAAAATAAAAAACTATAAAATCCCTTATAAGATAAATTTCACCTTTAGGTAAGTGTTATCTATAATATATATATATATATATATATTTAAATTAAATGTGCCACACATCATCATGCAAAAAATTATGGCACTAAATTTCTTTTCTTGTCACCCTCTTATTATTAATATATACATGTTATTAATAAACCTAGAATCTTGTACTTGATCGACAGATTATGTGTGTCACATATTTGTTTGGTTGCCTCATAAGGCTTGAGTGTGGATAATGGGATGAATTGACTCCCTCGTAATGAAATTTTATAAATAGAAGGTAAGTGATCATTAAATTTAATCAATGATGTGGATACCAGTTTTTGTTTCATTTTTGTCAGTTGTTGGACACCAATTTTTAGTGGTATAGTTAAACATTTATTCAATTCTATTTTATTAATCCTAAAGGGCTATTTAATGCCTTCATAAAGATTTAAACCATGATTTTTCTTTTTTTATCCTTCTAATTACATGTTCTTGATTTGTGTCCATGGAGAATGCCTAACATTTATAGAAAGATATTAACATGGTTTTTAAGATAGAGAGTAAAATATAGTATTTGTAGTACTATGATTCATCCAAAGAATTACATGTTATGAAACATCTCATGTCTCCCCAAGCACATTAATTGTTCTTTACTAATACCACACATATATATTTGTTTTTAGTTAATGGACATTTCATGAAGAAAATGCCAAACTTTCTTAGATGGAAAGGGTGGTGGCATTTTAATGCATTCTAAATGGTAGTGTTGGGATGCTACTTCTAGATATATGCATAGAGGAGGGAATGATAGGTCTGTTGTGATTACAATGTCTATGCCATGTAGGGTTTTATAAATAAAATATGGTATGGATTCCTTTAAATACCAAGTTGTTTAACATCTCTATTTTTCTCGACCATTATCTACTTTTCTTTCATACCTCACATTTATTTTGGGGTTGGTTATATGTTAGGGTTTGTTCTACTCTTACCTTGTATTAATGATTTATTTTAAGCAATTTTTGTTAGGTCTGATGCTTAATTCTATGGGTGCATTTACAAAATATTTCCATTTTTATCAGCTCTTTCTGGGGATTTCTCTCCCAATATTTTGATCACAAGTTGAATATATCTAGCCTTCCATATATGGATAAAACATTTTGCATACCGCTGTCAAATAATATCTCTTCAGGATTCCCACCATATCTCACATCTCAATGCATTAGATCTCCTATAAATATGGGGTTTCCACTATATTTACTACTATCTTAATTTTTTCTTCTCTCCATATGTATGTGTAATGTCCTCACCTAAGTAGTCATATAAATTGAATTTTCATGGCAGCTATGAACATAATCTTGGCAAGACAAAAAATCATGGCATCATTAGGAACAATCATGCATGGATGCATAATTTTTTTCTTGTCCTAGCTACCTTTGGGTTTTTTCTCTAAATTTCCCTATTTTTATAGTACTTCTATAGGGATTTTAGCTAGCAATTACAAATGAGGTACATCTTAAAATGATTGAAGATTGATTTTTTAACTTCACCATCTCCTAAATACCTCATTATAATATGTTTATAATGTGTTGGAAGCAAAACATATTCTACTAAAAACATTGAAGACATGTTTAAAAATATTGGAAAAATAATGGAGGCAAGAAATATAATTTGTTTACTGGTAAAACCTTGTCAACTATTCCAACCAATAAGCATTTTCTAACTCTCCTCAAGTAAGATCTCACTTCATGAAATCTCTCATGCAAAAATATTTGTTTCAACTTTATGCTAATGGTGAACATTGAAGATGATACTGACATTTAGCAACATTTTTTGACACATAATTGAATATTTATAGTAACTACACAACTTAACCCAAATGATTTGCTAGCATTCCCAGATGAACAACTAGTTTCGTAGTCACAAATTTTTAATTATTACTTCCAATTAATAGAAATATTTTTATCCACCACTATAAATTTGTAATAAAATAATAGACATATGTTGCTATAGTTTGAGAGGGTTTAAAACTAAAACCTACATAAGAGGATCTAATACAATAATACTAATATTTTAGAAATCATAGTTGAACATTGAATGAATGCTGAGGGACATTTGATAATGGGGAGAAATCCTTAGGAAGAGAAATATCACCTTCATTTACGATAATATTATTTTGATTTGAAGTACTATTAAAACCTTATTTTATTTTTTTTCCATTTATTTAGATTTTATCAAAGGCCCTAATTAGTGCATAATATTTGGCATGTTGCTGCCCAAATTTAGACAAATGAGCATTACAAATTAGGTAAGATTTATTGTCCTCTGGCTCCTATAATGATTCCCATTCCTTTTGGATAATAGAATATGCCTAATACACATTTTTTATTTTGATCATAAATGTTTTGAAATGGGGACTTACCCATAGATATGCCAATCTTGAAGTTACATGCAGATTCAACTTATATGAATGGTAAGTCTCATAGTTTATGATTAACAAATTATTAGTCCCACCATTTAGGATTCACACTAGTAAGACTTCTCAGTAGATTTGAGCTCAAAAACTCATTACTAAAGATACTACATAAAGATCCATGGCAAATGAGTTTCAACATCAAATTTATGGTAAAACATTTACAAGAAAAGTTAGTTCTCAAGAAATTATATATTTTGGGGTAGGGGTAACACAAATTCCAAAAGATATTTAGCAGTATTTCAATTTCAATTTTTATTATTTAAAATAGAGATTCATAAAAAAAGTTTCATTGATAAATTTATATTAAATATTGATAATAAAAGATGGCTCTAAGGAAATACTGATTATTATGCCATAGAAAGATGAAATGAACAAAATACAATTTATTAATGAAATATACTGATTTTAGAAAAAAATCAAATTTTAAGCATACCAAATAGAGATCCACCAAAAAAATGTCTTGGCACTAAAGTTAATGTATAGCTATCCTATTATCCTCTATAAAAAATAAAATATTTCAATATAAAACGCCCAAATTAATAACAAATCACTGACTTGACATGTCAAGCATAGGAATAGTCATCGAAGTAAGTAGAGATAATTTTGATAGTTTCTACAGACCAATTTTTGTCTAGAGGGTATTGAAAGTTATCTCATCTTATCTTATTTCATATGTACTCTTATTCCATGATCTATTTAGACAATTAGTTTTAAGGCTTTTGGTAGACCATATCTTTGATCTTGTGAACTGAGCCTTAATTGCTTTACAAACATGGCTTTGTAATGGTTCTCTTTATTCTCTATAACATTATTTGTAATAAAAATAGAAATTGAGTGGCATAGTCTACCACTAAAATTTTTAAAATGGGTGGTTGGTGACAAAAAATCTAGTTGTTTTACCATATTTCCTTTTCAAACTGGGTAGTGGAACATAAAAAGTCTAGTTGTCTTAGCATGTTTTCCTTTTGTTTTTGATAGAGGTAGTGGTATAGTGAATTAATGAAATATAATGGAAGGACTCTTAGAATAGATCACAAAAATGAAAACTGATTCATGCAAATATATTTTGTTACATGCAACAAGTAGGAACTTTTGGAATCATACAAAGTATTATGCTAGTTGTAGTGTGACTTGTAGTTTAATTATATTATGAAATATATTTTGTTATGGACTGTGCTAGTTTCAAGATAGCTGAGTGGCCACCTAGTTATGAATATATTATTCTTCTTTTTATAGAGATAGCCTGTGAGTACACTCCTATATGTTTTTAAATATTTTCCTTTGGATCCATGATTCTCTCAAATTAAAGCACCCAAATGTAAAGCCACATAACTTTGCAAGGAAGGACATCTAGTTTTTATTCTTAATAAGCATGACATATTTATTTACCCTTAATAAATAAAATGATATATTTATTTACAAACGCGAAATAGAATTTTGAGCTAAGCCACTGGAGTAGTACAATTTTTATTCATAGTGCCTGCCACCCCTATTAAAAGTTTTGATATCATCCAATTTGACAATGATGGATGGATTGATGCACATATTTATTGACCTCTCTATTTACCCCACCATGATAGCACTGCTCTTGAATATTTAATGATTAAACTGATCCTATTGCCTCTTTAAAGAAAATAAAATATGATTTTGATTTCCCCCAAAATGCCATGTAGATTTAAAAATCTAATTTATCACCTAGCATAAATGGTTCCCCCTAAATTTAAATCATGTAGAAGATTTAGTTTAGGCCCACCAACCAATATAAATGTTATCCCTAATTCCATACCCATCTAGACTATAGATATCATATCTAGGTGAGCACCATAGAGAACTATAGGGTACCATATATAGATAGGGCTTTCTCCCCTAGCATTTTAGACTAACCATTATAATCTCAATAGTATTTGGAATATCTCATGCTGCAAACTTCTCCCACTAATTACACCATGTCCCAAATACTCCTTTATTTATCATTATATTTTACTATAAATTGCCTTAAAAGTGCAAAAAAAGCTAGAGGAATTGTATATTTTTGTTTTGCAATTATATTTAGTATGTATTAATATATAATATATCAAATATATATTAAAATATTATATTATATAATATATAAATTGTATGAATGGCAATGACCCCACAATTGTTGAGCTTTTTACATAATACTTCCTAATTATTTTGCCAGACCCAACACCAACTTTGCCATTTCTAGTTGGCTAATTAAAAACATTAAAAAGAGAAATTTATTAAGTATTTACATTCTAGAATAAATAAGCATTAAAATTATGTAAATCTATGTAACAAGAATTAACAGTCATAACAATTAGCAAAATTTTAATTCCAAAATAAGAAAATTTAAATAAGAATAAATATTTTCAGCCAAAATAAAATCCTCCTAAAATTCTAATTTATCCTAACTAAAGGATAATGGGATATTTATTAGATCAATAAATAAATACCAAACATGGTTGTGAAGATCCCAACAAAATAACCCACAACAACTAATTATAAGGATGAAACAAACCATCCATAACTTATCAAATTGATAGTAAATGTTGGCATCTATCACCCCTTTTGAGAATTTTAACCTTGCCATTTAATTCCCAAATAAAACCCCCAAAACCAATCATAGATTATAGTAACCAAATAATTGTGGGTCTCCCTATACCCTTCCCATAAATTCATAATAATGTAAAATAAAATATGAACCAACCAACATATAATTAAACTCATGATGGAATCAAAGAAAGTCACTTTCAAGATATAATTGTTAAACATAAGAAACAGATGTGAAGCATATCACACTCCTAGAAATAAAAATGACCAAAATATATTTACATTATATATATGTCATTTCCAAACATGGAGATAAATCCATATTTGTAATATGTTGAAAGTACAAAGGGGATTTCTAAGTCTGTTGAAATCCTTGACTGAAATGGAATGTGGTTCCACTTGAGTTGAAACATCTGAGATAAAAACAATAGTGGTGGTGTTGCTCTTGGGCTGAGTTAAATAAAAGAAAAGAATATAACTTGGTATTCTTTTCTCAAGCATCATCATCATCAATCTAAATAGTTGTATGCATGTTCATCCAATATAAATATGTTTGGTTTGTATCAAGTCACTTGTTTAAATCATAGGAGAAGAATTTTGTCTCACACTTCATTATAGTTATGTGTTACCAAACTACTCTACATCACCTTCCCCCAAACTACCATATTCAAAAATAGGCTATTTATAATGGACTATGCCATTTTATCTCTTTGTGAGATGAATTTTAGGGCCTTGCATCCTCCTCCCCCCATTAAAAAAATAGACATGATTTATCTATAAGAAAATATTCTAAACTTATAGACTGGTCTTCTCTACATCCTCAAAAAGTGAATCCATTAGTGTACAATTTTGTTCCTCTAAAAATTGGTTTTTACCTATGTAGGTCTATGACTCTAAACTAGAACATATGGTATTTTCCAGAGTGGCAGCTAAAATTCTTCCATGGAAAGCTTCATTGCATCAATTTGAATTCATGTGTGAGAGAGCTAAGAGTCCAATAGAATGTCCCAAGAACATCTTCATACACCCGATAGCCCTTGAATGGGCCAAAACAACATCTATTTTTCTGTCTCTTTGTGAAATGAATATTAGGGATTTACCCCACTATATAAGCCTCCAAATTAATACAATAGATATTTAATTTGTTGTATACATATTTTAATTCATATTCCAATGTTCACATCATTCAAACAATTTTAATTCATAAATATTTTAATTCGTATTACTGTTTGTATTATAATATTTTTACATATTAAAATAATTATTATTCCAATGATTTTGTGAAGCAACCAAATATGTTGGGACAAGACATATCCATGATAACAATATATTGACACCGAGTAATTACATTATGCTTAACAACATACACAAATAATATACTTAGCCCCCATGAAGAAAGGAAAAGGCCATACAAAACATGAAAATGGTGAAATATTCCAAGGTAAAATAATCAACAATGATGAGGGGTGATATCAAGATTTTTCAATGATATTGTACACCAAGGCATCCATATCGAACATTAGATCTAGATTCAAGGCATCTTTATGAATTATATGAATATCACTAATTATAAAGGGGTATGCAAATTATAAGGTATAAAAATATGTAATTAGGGGAAACAACATTAGTGTATTATGTTTTGGTTATAAAGTTATGGGGTGGTCATGCAATTTAGGTAAAGAGGATTATGATTCTAGTTTGATGTGGTGCAGTTTGCATACCACACAAATAGGGCTAGAAATTTGATTAAAATTGAAGGTAGAAATGTATGATGAAAAACAAACCAAAGAGAATGTAACTTTCATTAAAGGGGTATTTTTGACTAGAGATATTTGAGATATTCCTTACACCCTTCCTTGTAGATCAATTTCCCTTATTTTATGGCCATCCATAGAATCGAACCTACTGCCTATCATTTGCTTCCTCCCCATCATTTATTAAAATCTCTATTATTCCACAAATCCTTGTCTAAATAATATAAACCAATTTTTTATATGTGGAATATGGAGCATTATCATAATCAAATTAATGTCATGTTGTCATCATCGACCCTAAACCAATTTTTTATATGTGGAATATGGAGCCTTATCATAATCAAATCAATGTCATGTTGTCCTCATCAACCCTTCATAATAACAAATGTCCAATCAAATAACCTACCACCTTAAAATCTATGTACCCCTTTCTAATGGATGCAAATCATGTAAGTAATGATGGGGGTAGTCCAATTGGAATAATAATCACCATGAAATGATAAATTAGTCTATGATGTCTTACATTATTCTTAAAAAGAGATACCATTTTTTTAAGCTTTACTTGTATTTTATCAATATGTAGCTACAATTGATCATTATGTCTACATGGTTAACATTCTTAGATAGTAAATTCTAATGCTATAAAACACTTCTGAGCATATTTATGACTCAAAAAGTGCAATGACCACTCCTGCATTGGATGTGGACATGGATATAGTTAAGCATACTAATCCAAAAAGTCAAACAAGTCGATGGTATCATTGAATATGGGGTTCAACGACATGGAGACAAACTCATTTACAACATAAATACACATAAATATAAACCAGTTACACACCATCCTACTTTTTCCTTGTCTAAATCAAAGTGTGTAGATTTGATATTTAATTTTAGAACTAATCAATGTATTCATTTATTAATTTCTCTTTTTTTAATATGTTTTGAATTTAATTTGATAGAATCAAAACAGAGTCTAATGGCATAAATTTACCATTTAGGTTATCTATAATTCTACACCCCTCGGTAGTATTTTATTTTCCTCTTTTTCATCTTTCCATCTACATTCTCTCCAATATAAATGTGAATGTCCTTATATCTTTATCTGAGATACATTCACTCTTCTGGGCTCTTCAACCTCATCTTTTTAAAAACAAAAATCCATTTCAGTTAACTAATCAATAAGGTACTCTAGGTTTAGATAACTACTAAAACTAGGCACTTGCATTTGTACTCCCTTAGCTATTCTTAATATAGATTCCATCAACATATCTCCATCTTATCTATCTTCATTAGATAGTATATATCTTCTTGATTCAACTCTGTATTGTTCTTCCTTTTCACTCTCATCATAAACATGTGCAAAACCTATTCTTTTATCAATATTATTTGAATTCAAACTTATTTTCATATTCTTCACTACATCTAACACTTTACTAATATTCTCAACCACACTTGAAAATTTATTCCTTATTGTACAAACCACTATTTCAAATCTCTTTGCATCTATTTTGATAATTTCAAGAACTCTAAAATTATGATTTAACATCACACACAACACTATCTCAAATAAACTTATTATTCTCATATATTATATCATGCATTCATATAGATTATTATAGGTTATGATTATTATCACTAGACAATATGCCATATATATATTATATCTATGTATATGTAATATGAACTAGAGTAGAGATTGTGGTCACTGAATAGATTTTTATTTATAGAACCAAGGGTTGGGTTATATATGTGATTTGATGGTGGAGGAGCCAATGATAATGGAATTATAATGGGTGGAAAAATGGGAAGAAGTAATAAATTGAATGATAGGATGATAGACTATTTTTCATGTGGCATGTGGATGTTCATCATTTTTATGCCATATAATTCATGTGCTTCTTTTCTTTTTTCACCCCACATCTATAATATAATGACGAAGGGTAAATAGAATTAAGAATGCAATGAACAAAGTTAACTTAGCTACTCATCACATTATTTGATTTGATATGATAACTCAATCAAAACCCATGATTGATGAAAATATCTCACCTTTCATTCATGAAGTGTTAAGTAAGAATAATTTGATATTAATTATCTCACATTTCAAGCTAATTATGTAAAGGGATGTTAGTTTAATTAGTTATTAATATTTAATTAATTATGCAACTTCCATTTTTATATTAAGAGAAAAAGAAAATTTTGAAAATAAAACATATAATAACGAGGGTATTTTTGGCACTGGATCAAGAACAAGATTGATAAATCTTGCATATCTTCTCTCCCAATTGTGGGGATACACAAGTTTTAGTACTATCTCTCAAAAATTAGGGCAATGGATCTTAGATTATAATTGTTGTTCTAATGTAAAAAATTGATTTTTTCTTCCATTAAAAGGGATTCTCCTTTGTTACAAAAGGGATAAATGAGATTTTTAAGTTTTATTATTTTATTTCTATACTAAAAACTATTTTTTTATAGTGTTTTTATGGCCTATTTTAGACTTGGAATCCCAAAACATATAAGATAAATAAAAAGTGTAACTGAATCTCCAAATATAGTGTGGCTAAGTTGACATAATCTTAGAATGGGATGCATGAGGTCCTTAGTTCGAGTCTCCATTTCCATTTTTCCTTTTGGATAAGCTCAAGCACCTTTTATTCCTTTGTTTCCTACATTTCTCCTTTTGACAATATTCAATGCCTTCTTTGAGGAAATAATCCCACATTGATGAGAATGCAAACAAACCTAAGCTTTAAGTATCTTATTCTATCTCTTAATAACCGAACATAAGACCATCTTCGACTTGGCCTTGAGCATATGAATTATCCAAACTTGTTGGTACATGAGGTGAGTTAGTTTAAGCCTCTATGATGTTTATATGTTTGTTACTTGGAAATTTTTAGGCCCTCAATTTGGTTTAAATGCTTGGATTTTATAAACATATAAGTATTTAGTCCCAAATGAATGGTGGGAAGTTATATAAAGATTTTATATATAATTTTACTTGTTTGGTATAGGTAAGAAAGGTGTTAGGTTCCCCCTCCTTAAAGTAATAGGATACCATCAATTGAAGCCCCCCCAATCAGTAAATAACATGGGTGCCACATAAAAGTATGCATATCAAATACTAGAAGTGAAAATAAACCCACATGTAAATATCTAATTGGGCCACTTGGTTGGCCATACAAGTCCCATTACTATTGACATCATAAATGTACCTACATTTTTTAATTTCCCCCCATTTTTCTTGAAACTTCAGGGAGACATGACATGGTTTCTTTTATTGACTTTTGACTCAAAGAAAGTTTTGTGATCTACCTTTGACAATAATGAAATGTGTTTAATCTCCTAAATTTTTAATCTATTTTGACTTATAAAAACCCCATTGATCATTCCCAGGTACATATAGGACCTAGATGTGTATATGGCTAGAGTTTTGGGTCTTGATCTTGAGGTGCCTAGAGCAAATTATTGATGATGAAAATAGGTTGGGAGGCAAGTCCTTCCTTGCTATTTTGTTATCACAATGGAGTGAGGAAGAAAGAAATAGATAATTTTAAATTTGGCACATATTTTATGATATTTTATTATGGCTGAGTTAGATCCATGAACAATGTATTAATCAGCTTAAAATATCTTTCAATTGCCATGAAAAATGCAATTCAATATACCTACATCTAGTTATTTAGGGATGTTACTTTGAGTATAGGTAGGTTGATATAGAAATTGTAATGAAATACCTTCTTGGAAAGACAAACTGATATGTTTAATTTTATTAAGTCCAATATTATAACTATTAATCAAGACATAAATAAAATACATGTTTTAGATTATATAAGATGATATCTTGGTTCTTGGGTAGAAATTATGTCTATATAGATATGATTTTCAATATTATCATGATATCAATCAACTATCTACTATATGATAATGTTATGGTATTATATGACCTTAAATATAATTTGGTTAAGACTATTAGTCATTTAGCTTCTAGCTAGTTATATTCAAAGTTGAAATCAAAAAAATTGGAAATAGGGAATGTGAGATTAGTTCATCTTAATTTTTTTTGTTAAATTTATATTTTTACATCAAAGTTTATTTTCCATATGAAATAAACCGAAAGGAATTGAAAAAATAAAATAATGAGTTATGATACACATTCCTTTTATATTTAATTTTATCGTGTAAGTACCAAGACAACAAGGCAAGAAATGACTCATCGTGTCTACCCAAGTCACTACCTAGTCTAGCTCATAAAGTCTAGACTCAACTTCAAAATTATTTACCTTGGACTCACACATCTATGGTGAGTTAATATGAGTACTAATACATATATGAGATAAAATAATTCAATTAATTCCTTTCCATTTGCATTCCTACTCTTTGTATTCAATAAGTACCATAAAATATGTGTTAATATTGTTGAAAAGTTATCATTGATGTCATGTGTATATAAAATATAATTAATATCAAATGAAGAAAAATAAGGTGGCCATGGTGTATATGATTCTCCTGATGATTGATGAAATATGATGTCATGAAGTGACAAGAAAGCTTTGAGTATGGAACATCTATTCTAGTGTAAGAAGGAACATGATAACTATAGGAAATGAATCTACATAGACATAAGAGGATGACTGAGGTCATTTTAACATGTATTTAAGACATTTAATTACTCAAGTATGTTTCATAGTATGGCTCTAAGAGGTAGAGCACCTAATAGGTCTATGTGATTAGACTAGAGTCATGGCAATGGTAATATAGATATGTATGAGCAAATCAGTGGTAGAATCATGATTAGAGTATGATGGACATCTTGTTAACATGGGAATAAGGTTAAAATATCATCTATAGTGTCAAAAAGATCAAGTTTGAGGTCTAGTCCTTGCCTGTGATACCTAGTATGAAGAAACAAGCTTAGTAGCTTGTTAAGATGAGAAGTGTATGACTTGTATGAACAAATTTGATATATTGTGATCATAGTATGGAGGTATTTAACATGTTGATGATGTATTGATAAAAATATAACATGTTTCCAAGTGATTTCAATATTCAAGTATGATTGTTGGTTCTAAAACTAACATGCATAGAGACCTAGGGAGGTCCAAAAAGAGGGTCAAGTTGAGTTCTTAAATTGATAGAGTACATGTGAGCATGGAATGAGGGTTAATAGGTTGATTCAATCATGATAACCAAGTCTAAGGTCATGGATTGAAGGTGAATGCAATAAATCATGTTGAAAGGTCTCTTGTGCATGCAAATTGAAGGTTTCCAAGCCAAAGAAGGAAGTTGAGATGTTTATTGGCATGTGTATACTTTGTATGGTGACTTGAGCCTTTTGGGAGAGATGGCACATGGTCCTAAGATAATTTTACAATCATTTGGAAGTGTTTTTAGGTATAGGGATTTATGAACATTAGTTTACTATTATCAATAGGAGTTCTAAGATGACCAGAGTTCAAAGTAGCTAAGTTGGTACTTGGATTCCTAGGGGGTTGGAGCCTCCTTGCAAGTTGGAACTTGCAGAAGACTAGTTGGGTGGGTGCTTAACTAGGTAGGGTTTGGATCTCCTCGTGAAGTTGGTGATTTACTAAACTTTAGATATTGACATTATAGGATAGTATTCCATGTGCACGATTCAATGGGTTTTATCCCCTAAGAGGGTTTCTCACATATCTCTTGTGTTTTATTTTATGCTTGTGTAGTTGTTTGTTTATGCATTGATATCTTATGTGAATGCATGCTCCATATAATGGTAAATGGAAATGAATATAAATTATTATGTAACTAATTCACCCCTTCTCAATAGTTACTTCCAATAGGTATACCATCAATTATTTACATCCAATCATTGACCTATAATACATCCTTAATAAATTTCCATTATAGTTTAGATTTATGTTAGATGAATTTCCATTATAGTTGAGATTTATGTTATAGTTGATGTCATTCCATACCCTATGATACAAGGTTATTATGAGATATTTATCTCATCCTTTCTTTGTTACCTTTGCATGCATGTGTGAGTTAATGAATCTACTTTATGGTCTTAACTAGGGCATAAAAAAGGGATAACATGATTAATATTTGTTTGATGTAGAATTTTTGACCACTTGTGGTTGCATGGTGTTGTAATATGAACTATAGTAATATTAATAATCACCTTTGACATAAGGAATTCAGTAAAAGAGGATTTATTTCCTAATTTGGTAGATCCAATATGTAGTTTGATTATGCTTCATTTTAATGAATCCCAACATTGGCACTTAAGTACTTAAGATTAGTTCAATATTAATTCATTATCTTCCATAAATTTTTTTAGTGATGAGCATAAAATTAAAACATTTCTAAAAAATATATTGACATAAAATATTGTGTTATAACTACCCTTTTCTTCTTTTAAGGCTATAATATTATGCTTTGGCAATCTACAACACTATATTTAATTACTAGTTATTAAAAGAGTGTTATTTGTTAGAAATTTATTTGAGATAAATATGTTATTGTGATCATGATAAACATCCCTATGGATATATTTACACTAAGTATAATGTTCTACCTTCATCATGTTTGTTAAATTCATGAAAGAGGTGTAAATTACATCTTACATAAAACATATTGTAAAATATGGCATATAAATTTATGCTTATAAAATTTCCATTTATATAACACAATTGTCTAATATATGTTTTTGGTATAATAGATATTTATTTTAAATCCAACATAAAAAAAATGTGAGATGCCATATGTGTTCCACAAAAATAGTTTTAATCACATTAGAAGAAAAAGGGGTGAAATAATAAAAGGAACAGTTTAATCTAGGTCCTACCATAATAAAAGGAAGAGCTTATTCTAGGTCCCACCATTCCTTAAATTTGGGATTTAATTGTAACTAAATCAATCTTTCTTTGGAGAATAGTTTTTGATGGGTTGGGGGAATGTAAGAATCTTGGAATATGGACCAACCTTGATTTGATGTATTACTAGGAAACCTAATGTATTTGTGGATGGGAGAGAATATTGGGTTAGAAATTTTAATTAATGCCCCTTTGAATTGTAAATCCACATTATTCTACCTGGGAAAGACAACAAAATCAAATATTTTGGAGGGATATGCCATGCTTTTAAGAGGGAAAGGAAGATAAGAGTATGCAAATAAAAGCGCTCATTAGATAAATATGCCAAGGATAGAAAATGAAAGGATTTGTGAACTGTTACACCATTCCTCTAAAGGGAAGTGGTTTTTCCCACCTTCTCTCTTTGGTTATCAATCGAATAAATGACTAGTAGTCATAATTTGTATATATATTTGTAAGATTTTTATCTTGTGATTTGTTAGATATTATGTAGTGGTAATTAATATATTTATCCTGTATTTATTTTGAATCCAATAGTCCTCCATAGATAGTGAGAAATGGTCAGAAATGCTTCATCCATTTCATATGTGACAAATTGCTAAATATTAGATTGAATTCTTAGGCATTATAATGGCTTATGATCTAAATTAATTGTATCTCCCTTAGCTAAGAGATAGTGAGAGCATTTATTTATCACTTAAATGAGTACATTTATTTGTTGTGGATTGTGTACCTTTGCACTACTGCAAATAAAGTCTCAAAGTAAAAGGTAATTGTCTAATCCTCTTATAAAATAGCTTGCCCATTGCTTATGGTGCAACTATTCATGTGAAATTTAATATTAAAATCCTAAATGGTTTAATCTACACCAAAATTAGTACATTAAAAATATTTTTTATGAAGGGAATGAATTAGTCTTTTGTGGTTGCCCCCATAATAAAGAGGTCCTACATTCACAAAGAGGGCACATGATCTTTACATTATTTGGAAATATCTTATAGAGATGGTTCACAATTGTGACAACTTAGAGCAAAGCATGTAGGGCTGTTGGCACCAAATGTTCCATGACATCATGTATTATTGTACAATCTGGTGAAATGACATGCTTATCTCTCTTAATTTGAGAAGGGATTTGGCCAGGTTTCCTAGAGTCGCACTTGTTAAGTGTTGTGTGGAGCTTCTATTTTTCCATCCTTTGTAGTACTATACCAATATAAGATGACCTTATTCCCATAAACCATGAGAAATCATAGAAGTGTGGTCAAATTTCATTATTACATTTGAAGAATGTTGAAGAGGCATTAGTCAAACCAAAAGGCATTGCCAGGCACTCAAATAATCATAGTTACCATGTTCAGAATGTTCAAAAAGTTTAGAATGGGGAAAAAGTTTTGTTTGGTAATAGTTATTAAATTATTAATTATAATTTATAAATATTAAAAATAATATATTTTATAAATTATAAATTTATAATATAAAATATAATGCAAATTAATTATATATTAATATAAAATTTAAATTAAACAACCTATTAAATATACCATTTCATTTTTAAAAATTAATATAAAATTAAAATTTATAACTTATTAAATAGAGATTGGAATAAATAATTTAAAATTAAAAATAAATCTAAATATTATAATATTTATTAATTATGTTCTATTACAATTAAAATTAAAATTAAAATATTAAACTCAAAATTAAAAAAAATAGAAAAACTTAACACATAAATAATAAACCTAATCCTAATACATAAGTATTATAATATTAATAA
The DNA here is from genome assembly GCA_037957365.1 of Torreya grandis. Taxonomy (NCBI): domain Eukaryota; kingdom Viridiplantae; phylum Streptophyta; class Pinopsida; order Cupressales; family Taxaceae; genus Torreya; species Torreya grandis. Next base: position 914,095 of record JARHVA010005845.1, read on the forward strand.
ATTAATTAAAAAATTAAAAACTACATTCAAAGTTCTAAAAAATAAAGAAAAAAGAAAAATTTAAACCTAAAAATTACTTAGCTTACCTAAGACTTCACTCGACGCCCATTACTAGAATAGTCAATACTGTAGCTTGCAACCTTGCAAGGATTAAGCCTACCTCATCATCATTTTATTCTCCTTTTCACCGTGTGGTGTCCCCATTTTCATTTGATTATGCTCTACTAGTTTGTAACTATAGTTATTTTTTTAAATTTTCCACTTCATCTTGCTTCATTGTAATTGTAACTGCTCTGCTAGACTGTAATAACCCATCATTTTTGCAAAAAAATTGGTAAGAGTTTTAAATTTTAGGGTTTTTTATTTTCTTTCATCCCCTATAGAATCCAAGATCAGGTTAAAAATGTGCTTCACCACTTTTATTTTTGATTTTTTGATTTCATTTTTACTATTTACATTATTTTCTAATTAAAAAAATTAAAATAAATATTCCAAAACAATTAATATTCTAAAACAACATGAATTTGACTAAACAAATTAGTTTTCTAAAAAAAAATCAATCTAAATCATATTTAGCCCATATTGAGATGAATATGGTAACTATGCTTTAAACTCACTTCATGGTTAGCACTGAAGATGCCTATCATGGAGATTGCTAAAAAACTATTTGATAAAATGTTTTGGGGTTATTTTAACTTATGAAATTAAAATTTCAATCTCAGATATGAGGAGGATGCACTCATATTGTTAGACAAAATGTCTAAATAAAAATTGGCACCTAGGATCATAAGACAAGTAACAAAATGGATACTGCTTAGGCAACCATTCAAATTTGTAGGTGTTTGTACATCTTTATAGAGTCAAGGGATATCAATTTTACACTTTTAGTGAACACAAAAAGAGGAGTGGGTTGCGACTATGGTTTTAGAGCCACTCAAATATGATTCAATGAAGTTCCTAGAAATATGGATGTATAGAATCTGTTTGACTTAATGACACATAAATCAAAATTTTTAGAGGTTATGAATTATAATTTGGGAAAATCAAATGTTGTTCAAAAAAAATTTGATAAAATGATTTAATGTAATGTGTACTCCTAAACATCTAGCCAGGGGAATAATAGGGAAATTGATTTTCAATGGGTTGGCATGCTATTTTTATATTGATTACACTATAATAAAGCAAACTAGTAAATAGAAGACACAAAATTAGATAATGGTCAAAAATCTATGTAGGGAAACTATTTTTCTATATTTTCAACTAATAGACCATGTGATTGATCTCAAATAGATGTTATAGGTCTCATAAGGGATTCCACATAATCAACAATGCCTAATTTTTTAGGGAAGACAACTTCAGGATCATTATCCTCTAATGAGTTATAAAATTGACAAAGATTCCACTATTTATTTGATGCTTAGATTGGATGGAGGAGTGATTGATTCAAGTTCATCTTCATCATCCAAACATATTTCATTTTAAAAAAGTGATAAAAATACATTAGTAAAAAAACCAAGTGTATTGAAGCCCTCTTCCATACCCAAAGCATATGTATTTGATCATGTTGAATAGGGGCCAAAAATTCATATGACTAATGAAGATGTGTTACAATGTCAACTAGAGTTAAAAAAACTTGAAATTATCTATATATTCAATGGTTTTTTGACATACACAATGACACTATATTAATGGGTACATTCTACATCGACAAATCAATGTGAGATCATGCTATGCTCAAATTTTTTTTTCATTGTATAATTTGCAAAAGAGGAAAACTATTAGAAAATATTAACAGAAGGTACTTGGTTTTGGGAAAATATAGGGATCTTAATCACTCCATGGTTTCCAAAATTTGATCTAAATTGTCTCTCAATCACCAAATTCCCATTTTGGGTGTGGTATCTACCAATGTACTTTGCTTGTGATTTTGCAGTGATAGGTAATTTACTGGGAACATATATCAAAAGTGATACTAAAAGATTATTTGTTGGGTTTTTTACATATTCTAACATTTGTGTGGAGATAGATATTAGAAAGGTCTTTCTAGATAATATCACTATCATTTGTGGAAAAGAACAACATATTCAGATATTAGATTATGAGAATGCAACTTTTTGATGCAACTATTAGGCCCATTTTTATGCTACATAGTAGACCGCACGAGCTCAACACATCTCAGTGTGATGGAATCATTGTAAATGATTTATATTTTGGTACTTTTGGTACCAACTAATATTATCTTTAAATATATTACACCAACTGGTAGGTAGTTGCTTAACACCTGAGTTTTAAGGGACATCTTTTTGAGTACTGCATGTCACAATTAGAGAGTGTAGGTGTTAGAGTAGTGGAGTAGGTGAAATAATGACCCCAAATGATATCTCAACACCTAGAATACATCCATATAACCTAGTTCAAATATGCTCCCCTACCTAAAAAATAAAGCTTGAACTTGATGAAGAAAGAGAGATGAATTAACTCAATAAAGCTCTATAAAAATTGAGAATGCCATTGATATAGTTTGGGTTAGTATGGATACTGAGAAGAATATGTATTTTAGTGCCCAAGCTCATCTATTACCCATTGGGCATGAGTAAGTAGGAAATGAGCTGATGCTCTATTTATTTTATGAATTGTACTCTATTGATGAACTTTGATTTAATGGAAATGGCTATGCATGTTTACTTGGTTGTTGAACCATTTCATATAGTTTAGCACTATTGTATGATTGTGACTTAAGTTATATATGAATAATGGAATAATTTTCATTTTTAAATGTATTTATATGTAAATGTCTATTCTAAGTCACTAATGGAATATCTATGCCATATAACAATTGTGGTATACTTGTAAAATCAACTAGGTGTTGAAACTAGCATGCATCAAAGCCCTACAAATAATGCCTAGAGTGCTAATTTGAAGAATGAGCACCTAAACATAAGCCATTACCTTGATTTGAATAAGATATTAAATAACACTTAACTTTCTATCCCTATGGCTTGTGTCATTAAGAGCTATAACTATCTAGACATGAACTTGTGCCAAAAGGCTTGTGCCATTGAAAGTTGTGTAACTAGTCTAATACAGACTTGTGCCACATGACTAGGACTATTTCCCTTAAATAGGGTTGCACATCTTGATCTTATATATAATGGCATGCACTGATAGAATACCTAATACTATTTTTCAAATGACTAAGTCCCATTGAGACTAAGGTTATGCCATGTTTCAACTAGCCCAATGCAGGCCCGAGTCCCTTCATAGTTGCACTTCAAGTGAGCACACAAGGTTTGTGACTTGTGTGAAATTGATGCCAATGTAGTAGTGTGTTTAAATTTTGTGCATGAAATACTTTTACTATGCTTACACCTAGATGTATCAAGTATAGAACTGACTTGGATAGATTTTTAAGCATGTGACTAAGCATATGAGCTAAATGAAGAAACTTTTCTACAACATTTTGGTTTCATTGCTAGGACCTTGTTGAATTTTGTTACTACAATGGTGTAACATAATAATTTTATAACTTTCACTTGAGAAATCCCTATCTAGATAAAGTGGAAGATAGTTTTGTGTAGAGGAATCTAACATGCCAAGATAAAATCCAAGAGAATGGGTGAAAGCCAACCTATATGATGCTCTATATGAGGTTTTATTTTTTGAACTACCTGAGCATGTGTAATGGTGGTTGGTTGCCTATACAACATCTAAAAGATGAAGTTATGTCCAATGCTTTGAGTGGATAAAGAAGTGGCTAGAGAGGCTTGAGATCCTATATGATGTTTGGATGTGAGTTATAGACAAGTGGTAGAGTAGTATGCTAAACAACTACGTGTTGGAATTTATAGTGTTAACCTTTTATTGTCCTAAGAAAGTAGAGTATGAGTTATTTCATGAACCAAGGGGCACATTAATAAGAGGGATCAAAATCAAACTAAAAAAATGATGGCGGATTATGGTATTGAAACCATAAGAATGGAAGGCTAAAATCCTTACACATATGAGCAAACACAAAAGGTGAGAATTGGAAGTGTAGGTGAAGAGTGATGGAAAGAGATGAGCAACCTAACACGGAAGATCTCTAAAGGTAGAACTATAACAAGTGAAGGTGTAGGTTGATAGAGGATCTAGAACCTAAAAGTGTCAAGAGGACCTACAGTGAGTGAGAAGGGCATGGGGAAGGATCCCTTGAACTATAATAGTGTGAGAAAAGAGAGGAAGAAGTAAGAGGTTGAGCTTAGTAGTTGGGTAAAGAATGCCTTAGGTTCCTCCAAGATGTGGTGAATGAGGATGCATCGAAATAACCTACCCCCTTTGAACCTAAAGTGCAAAATAATGTACTATATTATCGACTAGAAGATAGAATAATGGTAATTGACCTTGTTATCAACATTAAATTTGATAGACTTCAAAATTTAAACTACTTTGTGATCAAACAAGTGATTCCTTATGAAGGATTTAAGATGAATACCATGAAACCAATGAGTGCCAACCCAAGAATCTATAACAAAAGTGAAATCATTATCATTTAGAAGATGTCAATTACAATGACAAGGAAATAATCAATAAGAAGTGATCTAATTTCATAAGTGAGCAATACCATGTCATTAAACTTGATGACAAAAACTACAACAACAAGGTTAGTGCTCAACCCTACAACTAGAGGCATTAAAGGACCACCTCTAACATAGATGCTATGGGGGAAACACCTTACAATCCAACACCACCCCCTTAGCAAATTTATTATGAAATGATGATGCACTTGCCCAAGTATCATGATGTAGAGAATGTCATAGAATATGTGCTCAAGTGTGAACTTTAATGGTGTGCTCCGGGTATCACATAGTTAGAGTGCAATGTGACTTAGTTCATGACCATCTTGATGGATCATGTACATACCTAGTAATATAAATTTTATTTGAACTAAGCTATGGTTGATTATGATATACTAAAGGAGGCTTTCTTGAATGAATTTGATATTCTTGAGCTTGAGTAATATAGCATCAAGGTGCTCAAAGAAATCAACCAATGACTATCTAAGAGAATGCACTTGTATGACATATGGTTTAAGATCCCCCTTTACAAAATTCCATATGATATCCACCCCTCCCAATATGTATAATGGTTTATTAGGGGCCTACTAGTACCTTTCAAAAGAGTGCTAGCCATGAAGACCTTTACAGAATCCCATGAAGCACTTGAAGCCACCCTCTAGGCTGAAGTAATAGGCATCATTGACACCAAGGTTAAGCCATTTATGGAGGTGTAGATTATGTCAATGGCCTATCATCTATACAAGTTAACTACTAGTTCAGTGCATGACACTCATAGTGGAATGTGGTGTATTGACTGTGAGATGGAGGGGTATAACAAGAATAATTTCTTGAGAAGAAATGTTTGCACCTTAATTCTTAACTATGAAGTTTGTCATGGGCTACATGATCTCAAAACTATCCCTTATTATAACATGCCAGTCAAGTGAACACTACTATCTATTACAATATGTGTGATACCTATACTCATTCAACATCAAATTATTGAGTCATTAATGAGATGCACCAAAATATGGATAAAGGCATGCAATAGGCAATGACCATAGTCAGTGGGTAGGTAGGTCAAGGAAATGAAGGATATGGCTATCAAAATACTAGCTATAGGAATTAGTGAGGTGCACATGGGTGAGGTAGAGGATTTAGTGGAGTAAGATTCCCATCATGATCATGTTATAAGTGTGGGTTGACTAAGCATTATCAGCATGACTTCCCCATGCACCTAATGTGAAGGTATTGTCGAAGACCACATGTAGTCAAGGATTGCCCAGACTTATATAAAAAGATAACTCAAGGTTGGCCTAGTGTAGATAAGGGTGATATAATAGTTAGGCACAATCCAAAGGAGGAAAAATGAACTCTAAAACCATAGAAGACTCTCTAGGAGCCACCTAAGGTTTAATATATAACTCACATTGGGTTCACCACATATCTTCCTATTGCATCAACAAAATAACTACACTTGAAATATGATGAGTTAAGCCACACTGAGCACATATCATAACCTAAGACAAAAGAAAAACCCTACCTTAACCCTACATGATAGAAGGGCATCCTGAAACAAGCCATAAGCATAATATAAACTTTTTAAGGAGAGATCTAGATGGATAGAGATCTATAATCACAAGCTACCACCTCATGTAAGAAGTAACATAATCAGGAGGCTAAAGTACATGAGTTAACTAAGATCTTTTACCTCCTAAAAATTGAAGGGATGTTATACCTAATAAAAAACTTGATTTTAGAGCATGAAAGGTAGAGACCAATGGAAGATTACACACTTCAGATGATTGAAGTTGTTATGATACATATGAAGTAGGTGTGTGAAGTAAGGAATACTTAGAATGTAAAGTATGACCAATAACTACTAATAAATGCCACCATTGATGGATGGTCTATTTGTGAGGTCCTAGTAGACATGAGCACCAAGGTTAACATTCTAACCAAAACCACTTAGGAGAAGATGGGATGTCCACCCTTAAAGGCCTCCCCTCATATGTTGTTTATGGCTGACAAAACTTGAGCACACCCTATGAAACTCCTTAAGGCAATCATTGTAGATATTATAGGCATCAAATTCTGAGTCAACTTCAAGGTAATTAAGTTGGTAGAGCATGATAAATATCCAATACTCTTAGGTAGGCCATGGTATCATGCCAAAAACATGGGCATGCACTTTAATAAGTGTTGCATGACTTTCAAGAATGATAAAGATAAGGTGGTGATCCCCCTATCAAGTGATCAAGGACCTCTATATGTGGAAAGTACTGATCTCAAAAATGAGATCAACCACATTTATAACATCATAACATGGGGCATCGATAAGCTTAACTAAAGAAACCAAGGAGTGTTTGAATGTGAGGATAGAAAATCAACTTTTGATACAACTGATGTAGCTTGCAATCAATGAGTCATAGAGGATTATGAAGTTATTGGCTGAAGGTGTCACCTAGTGAGGGTAACTAAACCAAGACCAACTTGAAAAAGATGTATTAAATTTGATCACACTCAGAATAAATGGTTTCCTCATGCCAAAAAGGTAGGGAAAATGGTGTTCTAGCTGAGTAAAGGGAAGCTTGTAGTGCTCCCAAATTATGGAAGGAGTTATCTTGTATAAAACTATATCCATGATATTGAAGCATGTATTCCAAAGGAAATAGATAGAATGGGTACACTAGTGCATACCCTAAATAACACTACTACTCATTGGTGGGTAGTGCAAAGACCTAGTTTTCCAACATGACAAGATACAAAGGCAAAAATATGCATTAGGTTTGGAAAGAGTAATGAGGACTTAGACATAACTACTTACTCAAGTGATTTTGAACCAATTTTGCATGTGCACTTGTGTGAAGAAACCTTTATTCTTTATGGTAAGAATGCACCTAGAAGCTTATGGGTACATCATTTCTATATAACTTTGAAAAAATGGGCACAAACATGGTACATTGTAAATGAAATGTGCCAAGAGATAGGAGACTGGGAGGTGCTCAAGGAGAGGTTCATGTACACCTTCTCCTTCTCTTCATAGAACTTAGAGCTACTGAAGCCACTACAAGTCATTCATAGGGTAGTGTTTTAGGACACTACCATCCTAGAAGAGTGCCTTAGAGACATGTTCACAGAGAAAGGACTAGTGTTCTTAACATTATTTGAATAAAAAACACTAAATAATGACTCCAATGAGGAGGATGATGAAACCTGGAAGGAGCATAATTGGAAGGCTATACCAAGAAGAAAAAAATTGCATTCCATGTGGATGATAGTGTTTTGGATGAAGAAAATTTGATGAATATTTGAATTGAAATAACTAAGGGGATAAGGCAAGTGGAAGACTCTCATTAGGAGAGGAATGAAGCCTATGATGTTCAATTTAAAACCACTAAAGTGGACATCAATGCAGAAAGTGAGCTCAAGATTACCACTATAGGCACATATTAGTTTGAGTTAGAAATGATGTGAATCATAGACTTCATAAAAGAGTTTTAGGACTTATTTCCATGAAACTATTGGGACACGAAGGGCACCCACCCTTCCCTTGGAAAAATAAGCATCAAACTAGTGGATGGAGCGAGGCATGTCAAGAAATGCTTGTATAAGATGAATCCTAATCTCTATGCCAAGGTGAAAACAAATATTTATGGAATGTTGGCCACAGACATCATTTAACCTATACAAGAGTTTGCATGGGTGAGCCCAATGGTCATAAACATAAAAAAGGATGGGCATATTTGGATCTACATCTACTATCAACTATTAAATGTTGTTTGCATCACTAACTTGATCTTGATGCTATTTATTGATAAAGTCTTGGATTTCATTATAGGCTATAAAATCTATAAATTCACTGATGGTTTCTCAAGCTACCATCAAGTACAGATAGAAGAGGAGGATAAGACCAAAACAACCTTACTAATTGAATGGGGCTATTTTGACTATAATGTGATTCCATTTAGGCTCAAGAATGTGCCATCCATATCCTCTAGAGTGATGATTGCTAATTTTAAGGACTTCATCCATAGGCTCCTCCAAGTCTATCTCGATGACTAGACTATAAATGACCTTGTAAGGGAGCATTAAGACAATTTGTACCTCATGCTTGAGAGGTGAAAGTAGCTTCATATATATTTAAACTTGAAGAAGTGCATCTTCACAACCCCTTTAAAACATTATTTGGGAACATTGTCTGGAAGGATGGTTTGCTTATTGACCCTATGGAGATAACCATCATAATTCATCTCTAGACTCCTTCAACACAGAGAGATGTTTTCACCTTTCTAGACCATTATGGATAATATAAGAAGTTTATACAAATCTATGCAAAGATTAAAACACCTTTGGAGGATATCTTATGAAAATATGGTCCAATTTAATATAGTGGGTGTAAGAGGAGGATTTTAAAACATTGAAGCTAAAATTGGCTAGCATGCCAAGTTTGTAATTTCTAGACTAGACTACTCCTTTCCATATGCATTTTGATGCTTCAAGATATATAAGTGGTGCCTTATTGGTGTAACTAGGTGAGGGTAATATGGACCACCCCATCTTCTTTGTAAGTAGGAAATTGGTGTAAGCATAATATAATTACACCACCATCAAGAGTAAGGTGCTAACAACGGTCTATGCCTTAAAAAAATTAAGGAAATATCTATTGGCAACCCTATTCATCTTTTTCACTGATCATGAGGTACTCAAGTACCTCATGAACAAGACTATTTTACATAACATAATATGTAGATGGATATTTCTATTCTAGGAGTTCTAGTTCTCTATTATCGTCAAACTTAGAAAGAAGAACTTAGGGCTAGACCATTTATCCCACATAAATTTTGGTGATGCAATAGTGTTGATTAAGGATGGCATGATAGACATGTAATTGTATAGAGTCTGGTGCATCCCTAAAGAATTGGTATAGATTTCTACTTTCCTAAAATATAGGTTTGCTTCCCAAACCATGTCAAATAAGGAGGAGAAATAACTTGTTGTTCACACCACCCCCTTCTAGCTCATTGAGGGGGATCTATACAAATTAACTAAAGATGAAGTCCTACATTGATGTGTTCTACAATTTGAGAGGGACTCCATATTACAATAAGTGCATGAGGGAATCATGGGATGCCATTATGATGAAGAAAATAACACAATATATTATAGTTAGGCTTGTGGTGGCCAAGCCTATTCTAAGATGCAAAGGAGTGCACCAAATCATGTGACATATGCCAACACACCAAGAAACCCAACCATTAGAATGAGATGCCTCTCATCCCCATTATTGCCTAGGCATCATTTGAGATATGGGCCATTGATTTTATCAGACTAATAACTCTCAAAACATGGAACATAGGTGTAAGGTATATTTTGGTAGCCACTAACTATTTCACTAAGTAGATTGATGCCATACTAACAAAAGATTTCACAACCATGATAGCCATGTGCTTCATCTGGGATAACATAGTAAGTTGATATGGGTACCCATTAAGTATGACTAGTGATAGGGGCACTCATTTCATCAATGAAATAATGCACATCCTCTTAACTGAATACATGGTGTCACATCATAAGACTTCCCTATACCATCCATAGGTAAATGACACACTTAAAGCATTTCACAAGATCCTAAGAACATGCTTGACAAATATATGTGGTGTTGGTCGCAAGGATTGGGATGATTTTGTTTCACTAGTAATATAGGCATACTACATGACATATAAGTCCTTGAACAAGGCTACACCATTTCAACTAGTGTTTGGCACTAAAGAAACTATCTCATATAATTCATGGTTCCATCCTTACACATTGTATGGATTGGTCATTTAGATGATCAATAATGTTTAAGCACAAGGTTGAAATACTTAGAGTGCTTGGATTAAAATCACACCCAAGCAAGATGGAGTCAACAAATAGAAAAGGCATGCCAGAAGCTCTAACATGACAAACATATCAAGAACAAGGATTTGATTAAAGGAACATTGGTCTTTATATATGATTCCAAGTACCTCAATCACCTAGGAAAATTGAAAATAAGCTGGATGGGCCCCTACATCATCCACCACATATTAGAGATAGGTATATGTAAGTTATGAATGTTATTAAACAAAATTCTCCCAAGGCATTTCAATAGTAATCAATTGAAGGTGTATAAGTAGTAATATGGTGCTTATGCCATAAGAATATTGGCTTCTTGGTTACTAGTTGGTTTGAGTTAATCTGACTAGAATATAATTTAGTGTAAGCTAAACCATTGTTTTCATTTTGTTTTTGTTTCTTGTATAGTGTAAATAGGCAATAAGTAGTGCATAGAGGCCATAAGGACTTATCTACTAACACTGCATTCATAATTCCAATCAAGTGAATCAAACACTTGCTCTTCTTAAGCACATGAGTCCACGACACCTAAGTTATGTGTGAATGAATATAATCCAACTCTAATGAGTTTATCTTGTCTCTCATGTATAATTCCAACTAGGTGAGTTGAGCACTTGCACTTTCTAAGTGCCCAAGGCTATAAATCTAAGTGGTGGGTGCATGAGAGTCATCAAACTTAGAAAAGAGGTGCATAGAACATCATCTGCAAGGTTCCAAATTAAGGGTGATTTCATGCTCATAAGTGAGCTACTTTAGCCTTTCACACATAATTCTATTTGGGTGAGTCAAGAACTTGCACCTTTGAAGCACATGAGGCCAAACATCTAAGTGGTGGGCACATGAAACATGCCAAATGCAAGTAGAAGATGCACAATATCCATGTGTGAAAGGTGAACATTACAGGTCTCTTAGACACCTAAGAATGAACTAATATAGTACTTCCATTCATAATACTAGTTAGGTGAATTGAGCCCATTTGATTTATAATTACCTAGGGCTAGATGCCTAAGTTTCTATGCATGAGGGAGTTACCAGATTTTGAAGATTTAAGAATAAAATGAAAAAGTACATAAATGCAAAGGTAACCTTTGGGAAAAAGTTAAAAAGAGGTGCATCAATTGATCTTGTGTCAGAGACCAAAGAAGAAGGTGAAGATGATCAACATGGTTGGGCACATGAAATAAAGTGAAGATGCACAATTTGACCATGCAAAAGAGAACCAAAAGAGAAGATGAAGTTCTAGAGGGATAGTGTCAGGGATTTATATGGGGTAGGATAGGCCAAGGTAAGATTACATGTAAGAAATTGACTAAAATAGATAAGCATGCTTAAAATGTAAGTGGAACTAGAAGAGAAAGTGAGACCAAGGAGGCTGAATCACATGCATGTGAGGTGCTACACCCAAGTTTCCATAATGAAGGTGAAGGTCATGCCAAGTGAACAAGCATAGGAAAAAAATCATCTAAAATAACTATCATCCACCTAGATTTGAGTGGGAAGTGACCATTTGAACTAAATTTCACTTCATCAAATTACCATTAGAGAACATTACATGAAGTGGTGGTGGAGGCATAAAGATACACATTTAATGCATTGATGACAAAAGATTTTCATGGATTTTTCAAAATTTTGCATTTTCTATGAAATCTAAGCATCACCATGCTATAAAGAACCTACATTAATGATGGTAGATAAGGAAAGGGCATAAAATAGCAAGTGAGAGAATTACTTAGGTTACAAAGTTTATACTAACTTAAGACTTAGAGTAAACCTAAGTGAAAACCAGAGAGCTGAGGTGTAAAAACCCTATATCAATGAGAATTTGAGTGCTTTCAAGCACTATGAGTGAATGATTGTGTACGAAGAAGGATTGCATTCATATTAAAATTGATTTAGAGAAGTGTGGAGAGAGGATTCTATAAAAATTAGATATTTACCATTAAAGGTTAGTGAAGATCAAGATCTAAGGGAATAGTCACAAATCCCATGACTGTAAAAGCACCATCAACATTCAAGGCTTTGATAAATCACACTTACCACACTTTAACACTAGTAGGTTCAAGATGGTGAAGAAAAAAAAGGGATCAAGCTCTGAATAGGTGTAATACGACCTAAAATGAGCATGTATAATGCCCAAAGTAGCCACTACAAAAATAGTAGCACAACAAGTGGAAGCAGTGAGTGTGGCATAGGTGGACACCAAGATGTTCACTAAAATGTCCTACCAAGTAATGTAATTCCATCTAGATGTCATGATAGGGGAAGATTGGCACTCTTTTATGCACACTTTCTAGTTAAAATAATATAACCACTGCATACCTAGTCATTTGTCATACCTCATGAAAGATTAGATAGTGGACATAGGATGGAAGATGGCACAAGGTGATGCCCTACTTGACATCTCAATCTGAGACAAATTGACAACTTTTGGTGCAACTCAATTTTATGATTTGCCATGCTTTGGGAAGTTATAAGAACTTCTAAAATTCTTACTATTACACATCCATGAGGACCACATTTACTTCACAAGGAGGTGCATGACTATTTCCATGAAACTGATGAAGAGAATAACTAGGCTTATATTTACCGATAAAGACATCCATCAGATGATGGATGATCATGAAGAGGTGGAGTGCATATCCTATCTCCTAAAGTATTTCAAGGAGGGTTTCATATTATTTATCAAGGAGTCAAAGGACCCTAGTACGAGGGTATCCATATGCATCGTAAGCTCTAAACTATGCCCAGATAATCGATAGACTAATATGACTAAGACATACCTTTGCATCACCTATCACATGGTGCATGGCATGTAGTTAAATATTTCCAAATTCATCATTGATGAATTTTTGAATAATTCATAGGAGTGCCACAAAGTAAAAAAGACATTCAGGTGGGGATCCATTATCATTCTTGTTGTCATGGAAGAGATTAGAATTCTAGATGGGGACAAGGGCAATCTCTAGGTATTTTTAGAGCACAATGACTCCCCAACATAAAAATACAAATACTTCACAATCCCCCTTTCTTTTAGTGCTAAATATAAGAATCACATCATGGGATGGTGCAAAATTTACATAGAGGATTTCAAGATAGAGTGTCACATTCCTCAAGGGATCCCTCAGACCATGTTTGGAATGACAACCTCTATCATAATGCAACACTATTATTTAATATGCTTGGTGTTAGTTAATGGAAACAATTTGGGGTGGCTAAATACCCCCTACACCTTTTTAAAAAGATACTTTAGGGACATGCTTTGATGGATCCTTAATACACAATATTTAGACGTTCTAGTAAAGGAACTAGATATGGAGAGGCATAAGATGAGGCACCAGTTCATTCACACAAATAAGAAGGCCACTAAGGATGAAGAGGATGAATTACATTGCCTAGACATCCACCCCCTTCAAGAAGAAACCATACTCAGCTACATCCATAGATTATATTATGATATAAATCCATAGAAGAAGGGCCTTAGCACTGAGTAGAGTGAATACCCCCAATTTAGATCGATGACAAAGGAACATTGACACCAAAAGATAAGAAGTCTCCCAAGAAGAATAAGGGGGAGACTTTGGGAGAGATAGAGGAGTGAATAAGGCTCAAAATTTCCTAAGAAGAAGAAGCCTCTCTTTTGTCTGCCATAATTTAGTATGTGAGATTCATGCTAAATACTTCCCCTAGTACTAAAGAGAAGAAGGGGAAGGTTCTTAATATGGCACCAATAATAACCCTATCTAACATAGAGGATGAGATATAGGAAGAGACATTTGGGAGGGGTATATACATTGTGCCTAAGGAAGATAACTCCTCATCAAGTGAAAGGACCCCCTCTCCACCCCCTCAACGTGAATTGGAGAATAATTTGAGGAGATGGAAGAAACTTGGACTTATTGGTGTCACTATCTAGAAGACATAGGAGTTGGAGGAAATAAGAGAAGAAATAATGAATGTTAGGATTTAAAAATAATCCATTGAGATGATTGAGGTCAAGGAGTGTAGGAAATAAGTGGAGAAATTCAAGGCATGGGAGATGAAAGGAAGGAAAGAAGAAAGGAGGAAGGAAGGAGGAATAGATGAAGAGACCATTGAGATGGAAGTGTATGAAGCTCTCAAAAGTGACATCGTAACTATTCTTAGAGAAATAGGATCCTCAAGTGCACTAACTAAATAAAAGTTAAAGTGAAAATGGAAAGACATGGGCCTAGATTAATATCATTTTGACATGGTTCTAGAGATTCACTACAAAAAAGAGGCCATGAGGGCCAAGGGTATGTCTCAAGCCTAAATTGATCAATTGGAGGCTAGGGAGATAAGGGTTGAAGAGGAGAAGACTGCCCAAACCATCAAGAGGAGGAAGGTAAAACTAAAAGGGGCCTACAGGGAGAAGGCCAGAAAGGAAAAAGAAGAGAGGGTTTTTTTAGGCATGAAACCCATTGAAATCAAGACAATAGAGGCACTTAACACCCACATCAACCCAATAGAAGAATATATATAACATGAATTCCCAAGTACTAAAGGGGTACCTAAGGATAAAGAAGGAAATGTTGGCACCTCAAGGGGGAAAATAGAGAAATAAGGGCAAGATTAGGCTATCATGGATAAGGGACCTATAGAGGTTCACACCAAGGAGCCTTATGAAGAAGAAGTAGACAAAGGGGAAAAGTTTAAGGAATAACCCCTTCAAAAACAAGATGGTTAAACTAGCAATGAATAAAGAGAAGAGGTACACCAAGGGGATAAGTCTGATGAAGAACCCCTAGTAGAGAAAGAAGAAGAAGGAGAAGAAGGCATTGGAAAAAGCACCAACACCAATGGAGAAGAGAAGGACTTAGACAAGGAAGAGGAGTATGAGCTAAGTTATAGGGAAAACATTGAGAGGGAGTTCATTGAATATGATGACCATTACATGTTGTAGTATATACACCCCAAAATTACCATAACCTTAATAGGCCATCAAGTTTCTTGGGATCTTAATTGCTACATGGATGAGCCTTAATTTGAGGTACCGAAGAAAGCAACATGAAGATCCAAAAAAGAAAAAGAGGGGCATGAATACCAACTTAAAAATCTAAGGGATATGAACCCCATAAGGTTAGATAACACCCTCCTTAATATAGCCTCAATAGTAGCACTCAAGAACATCATCAATGATGTTCATGCTAGCAAGTGGAAATAGACATGACAAGAGGTAGAGGAAGAAATAAAAGTAATGAAGCTCAAACTCTAGTAGTTGATTAAGTGCATCAAAGAAGTAGAGCCATCCCTTTTGGATGGTGTTGATACTTCAAAAATGAAAGAGGTTAATAAGGTTTGTGCACTGGTAGAATAAATTCTCCCCTAAATGAAGCCAATGCTAGAGGAATAAGAAGACCCATATGAAACCATCAAAAGAGAGCTAAATAAAAAGATCAATGTAGTAGAGGACCTCTTCACCAAACTAGAAGAGGGCATATAATAATTAGATGACATATTTTGTAACTTCTCCACTCAAGCATCATTCATCAATGTGTGCTTTGAAAAGGCAAAAGAAGAGGACACTTTGATAAAGCATGCTTTCACTGTGAGCAAGATTGAGTGCATACAAGTTATGTCATAGGTCAACACCTTAAGCACCCAGCTAAAAACCTAGGAGAAAGACCAAGAATTACTCTTCTATGCCTTTTAGACAAAGGCAAGTGAGCAAGTGGATTTATATGGTGGGGTGAAAAGAGCTAAGGAAAGACTAGGGGCCTTCAAAAAAGATATGGAGAGTATGAACATGTCCACACTTGAGGTTGTATTGACAAAATTAGAAGGTGTTACCGAAGAAATAAATCTCATCAATCAGGGCTTTGATAAATTTTAGGAAAAAATACAATAGATCATGCTTGAATTTTGTGCAGCAAAGGCATTGAAAGACTAGTCTGAGGGTGGACTAGAAATTTTATATGGGGTAATATTGGGCCCCTTTTTTTGCTACCTATTGGACTACACCAACTTATCACATCTCAAAATGAGGCAATCACTACAAATGATTTCTCTTTTGGTACTTTTAGCACTAGAATAAGCATCTAAGATCTTGTGTTAGTTGACAAGAAATTGCTTAACACCTAGGTTTTGAGGGACATCCCTTTGAGTATTGTACACGGTGGTTGGAGAGTGCAAGTGTTAGAGTAGTGTAGCTAAAAAAATAATGATCCCTAGTGATAGCTCAACACTTGACATGTGCCCATCTAACCTAACTCAAATATGTTCCCTTACCTAAAAAAATAAGCTTGAAATTGAATAAGAAAGAGAGATAAATTAACTTATTGAAGCTCTGCAAAAATTGAGAATTACAGTGATATAGTTTGAGTTAGTATGGATACTGAGAAGAATATGCATTGTAGCATCAAATATAATCTAAGCCACTATGAATGAGTAAGTAAGAAAAGAGATGCTTTATTTATGTTATGAACTATACTCTATTGATGAACTTTGATTTAATGAAAATGGCATTGCATATTTGCTTGGTTGTTGATCCATTTCATATAGTTTAGCATTGTTGTATGATTTTGACTTAATTTATGCATGAATAAAGTCATAATTTTCATTTTTGAATATATTGAGATATAAATGTCTATTACAATTCATTAATGGTGTCATTGTTTCATATAATGACTTTGGTATACTTTTAAAATTAACTAAGTGTTGAAACTAGCATGCGTCGAAGACCTAGTAACCACACCTAGAGTGCTAACTTGAAGAATGAACACCTGAGCATGAACCATTCCTTTGATTCAACTAAGTGCCTAAATGACACTTAACTTGTTATCCCTATGGCTTACACCATTAAGAGCTATAAATAGATAGACATGAACTTGTACCAAAATATTTGTGCCCTTGAAATTTATGTAACTATTCCAATATAGATTTGTGCCACCATGATTAGGACTAGTTCCCTTGAATAGGCTTATGCCTCTTGATATTATCCAGAATGGCATGCACTGATAGACCACCTAAGCTCTTTTTGAAAATGACTAAGTCCAAATTTCAACTAGCCCAACATGGGCCTTGGGACTTCACTATTGTGTTTTGGGTGAGTGCACAAGGCTTGTGATTTATGTGAAATTGTTGCCAGTATAGTAGTGCATTTAAATGTTGTGCACTATAGAATTATGATTGCACTTAGATGTATCAAGTATAGAACTAAATTGGATTGATTAATAAGTGCATGACTAAGCACATGAGCTAATAAAGAAACTTTTCTACAACATCAATCTACCAATACAATTTTCTTGTGATTTTATAGTGATAAGAAATTCATTAGGCACATATATCAAAAGTGATACCAAAAGAATATTTTCTAGGTTGTTTACTTATTCTCATATTTTTATGGAGATATATCTTAGCAAGGGATTGATAAATAATATCACTATCATTTTTGGAAAATAAAAACATATTAAACTATTGGATTATGAGAATACAACTTTTTGATGTAGAAAATTGTAAAATGCTAGGACATCTATTAGCTACCTAGCCCCAGGCACAAGCCCATCCTCCTAGGAAAAAAGGGGTGAACACACATTCAAAAAAAATGGAGTTTTTTAGTTCAAGAGAAAGGGGATGAATATGATTTTCAAGGTGAGGAAGGTAAACATACAATAGAAGTAGAAAGGAATGAAGATGAAAAATTGGATACCTAGGCTAAGGCATTTGTCCCTACTGAGATAAAAAGAGGACCATAACTAAATCCATCAATGGGAACTAACCTGAATGGGAAAAATTTAGGAGGTGTGAAATGAGCTTATGATTTTAAGTGTTCTAACTCTAATAAGTATTTAGTGATTGATTCATATCCAAAATAATTAATGTTACTTTCTCCTCTAGATAGTAAAAAATTAGCTTTATAGATAGTCACAGTGCAACCTGTTTCTAACTCTTTTCGCTTTTCACATTCAAAAGAAATAAGAAACTAAAGTTAAATGGTTAGGGGTTTGTACATACCTGGATGAAGCTGCACACAGTATCCAAATGATTGAAGGAGATCTTCTTTGGCTATGGAGGATGACACCTATAGATAAGAAAGACTTAAATCAAGAAAATGTCAGATAGATATATGGTGGACTGCCAAGCAAAGCTCGGTCCCAGAAGTGCAAAGACTTCTTTGAGGGATGACAGTCCAGTAGTTGATAAAAGAGTGTTGCTAGAAAGAGAAATGGTGAAATACTAAATAAAAGAAATAGAGATAATGCGTACCTATATTCTGCTGTCGGTCTGTCACAGTCACTAACATCAGTAGTTCTGTCAGTGTCGGTTGGTCAAGTTGCCGACATCGGTTAGTCTGCCAACGTCGATAGGGGAAATGGTTGATGTCAGTCAAGGCAATAGCCTTGGATGGGTTTCGAATGGGTTTATGGGTGACAGAGGAGTCTGGGAGGTCTATAGGAGTTTGGAGGTTTGTGCCAGGTTACAAGGAAGTCAATAGAGTCTTAAGAGGGACAAGGGGTAGAGGACAGGTTTTCAAAAGGAGTAACGATATGGGGAAGGCGTCTTAGCCTCTCTAGGAAGAAAGTTAGGTCTAGTTGATGATATTTAGAAATGCTAAATAGAAGCTATTTGCTAATGCTTTCTAAATTACTAAAATGAAATAGAAGAAGAATACTTAGCTCTTACTTGCTGAAGAATTGAGGGTGTGAACGCTTGTTCTCGATGTGGCTGATGTAGAAGACTTCCTGCAATGTTTTAATTAGGTATGGAGTGACTGATGCAGAGTTCTTGTAGCCTGTGATGCTTGGTGTGCATCTGGGAGAGAGAGAGAGGTCAAATTCTAGGAGCAAGAGAATTAGCATTCGAGTGAAATCGATCTGGGGAGAATTCGAGGTCATAATTTAGTTTTAAGCAACTGATGTCAGCGATTCTGCCAGCATCGGCCAATGGGTAAAAGACGTCAGTGGCTATAAGATGGGTAAAAAGGCTATTTTTAGCTTTTTGCCTGTTCCTCCATCTGCCAAGTTCAGCTGCCGTTGGTGAATGGTCCAAAGGGCAGGTTTAATAAGTGCAAAGATTAGTGGGGGAGTTGAAATAGGTCTTAGGTAATTATGATTAGTCATAGGGTGATAAATGGGGGTATCTAAGGGCAAGGTGAGGTGTCAAGGGTGGTGTTATTAATTTAAAATAGGTAATTTATTTTAAATTAATAAGTGTGTGGGTTAGGAATGTTTAGAAGTGGACCAAGGGGACCAAGGGGGGTTGACTGAGGAGTAGACCCAATTTTGGTGTCTACATTTGCCCCTTTTTATCTTGTTGGTTGTTCTTGACGAACTGCAAGACAAAAATAGGAGTAAGTTGCCCCAGGTATGGGATGAGGTCATTTTTGTCCTATTGGTTGTTCTGATGAACTGCAAGACAAAAATAGGAGTTGGTTACCCCAGATGTGGGATGAGGTATTCCCCCTCAAAGTGGGAGTTAAGGGAAGGTAACCTGATATCAGGAGCTGATTTGACAGATAGTGGATGGATATGGTGAAGTTTCAGTGTGAACGCTGTAATAGTTGAGATTGCGCATATACCACTTCACGTGATAGATAGGTCAAATTGTTGCAGTCAAAGGTTGAGGAGTGCTAAAACCAAAATAACCGGTCCCCAGCATTTAGTCATAGCTAATTGGGTTAAATGATGAAAGCTATAACTCTAATGGTCATCATGTTCCAAGTATCCTGGGCTCAGGATGTGATCTTAGAAAACACAAAAATGTCACAAATATTGAGGATCAACTAGAGCATGATTCGACAGCATGTGTGAGGGTCATAATATGGGTTACATATAATTTTGCTAACTATTCGTGAGGTAGCATACATGCCATCAAAACAACCAAGGTAGAGTTGTCTCAGAAGTGGTCATGGTCTAAGGAGATAGTTGTGATCTCCAAGGTCATTGGTCAAGTTGGGTTGAGTCATGGTATGATCTCAAGTGGCGGGTGTTGTAGATGGGGAGATGTATGTGATCTCCAATGTGCCCTATGAGAAATCTAAGGTGACTTCTGCAGTGTCAAGGCTAGTTGTTTGGTCATGAGTTTGGGTTGGAATAGATAGTTGGTCCATTAGATGGATGGATGAAGGAATGGCTGAGCTAACCTCAGAGGACCCCATGTCAACTAAGTGATGCCTACATAGCCCCTATTTGAAGGGCCTCATGCTAATGTAGTTCTCCCTAAAAGGGAGGAGAGGGTCGGTTATGGATGTGGGTTGGACTAGGTTAAGTCATGGTTAAAGGTTGTATGGTTGGTCCATCAGATAGGTAGAGAAATGACTGTGGCTGAGTTAACCCCAGAAGATGTCATGTCAACTGAGTGCTACCTACATAGCCCATATTTGAAGGGCCTCAGGCCAATGTAGATCTCCCTAAAAGGGAGGAAGGGTCAAAGATGGTTGATAATTGGTTTGGTCATGTTAATGGTTTAACACTTCCCATATGTCTGATGGTACATGCTTGAAATGATGAGTGTATGATGATGTAACAACCTTTTCCATATTATGTGATGGTGTATTTTGTAACATTGGTGATGTGGGGTTTTTCATCCTTAGCAATTTTTTGTGTTACTGATGGTGTATGCTAAAAATGAAATGAGTATGTTTATGCTTCAACAAGTAATGGTTTATGCTTGACATAAATTGTGTGGTCAATAGTTTCCTTGTGTATTGGTTTCCATAGAAACTTGTGTGAATAGGCTATGATAATGTTAGTGGTCTGAAAAAGGTTTGGTTGGTTTGGTTTGGTTGAGAAAATGATTTGGTTGTATTTGGATTGGTTGTATGTGACCAAAGTGTGTAAGAAGTGAAGGGCGCGTTGCTCTTTCATTGATAAGGACCATAATGATAACATAGATAGGGTTATTGCAAATAAAAAACCTCGTTCATGCATTACGTCATTGACCATTGTTTGTGTTAAAGAAGTATTCAAATCACTTGATGTTAAGTGAGCTTGAAATCCCTTGAGTATGTTAGGGTAATAGGTTTGATTATATGATTTGTAAGGATAGTGTAACCCCTTTTTAGCAAGGATAACTTTGCCCCTTTTATAGGTGACCCTAAGAATGACTATAGGCAAGTCCATGACTTAATATTTTGTCAATCAATTTTTTTTGGTAGACTGATCAATGCGGGAAGTCTACATGGGGATGTTGTTTTGCTTTGTGGTCATATGTGAAGCTGATCGATACGAGAAGCTTCTGAGAGTGCTATTTATAGCAAAATTAAGGCATAGCCATCCTTCGAGGGAGTAGTCTATATTTTGCTTTTTATGTTTTGATGTCTTTGGATAGCTGTCCTTCAAGGGAGCAGTCTATCAATTACAGCAATTATGCAGCTGTCCTTCAAGGGAACAGTCTACATTTATAGTTTATGACCTTTGTATAGGCATCCCAATTTTATGTTTGTTTTGTGGACTGAAGTTTTAGTCATGGACTAGCCTATAGAGGTTTAAGGGTTTCCCTTTTATGAGGACAAAGCATTCATGCTTTACCAAAGGGTTGACTAATGTTTGTAAAAAAAGGGAATACGAATGATGATGATGGGGGTTGCTCAAGGGATGAGCTCAAGTTAAATATTGAGTGAATGATTACTTGATTAACAGTAAAATGGTCATAGATGTAAGGCATTAAGGGGCTTAGGTTCTGGTCGGCCTTCAAGGGAAGACAGACGATAAGTCCTTGATCCATACTTGTGTGTTATGATATAAGGTCTGAGCCAATTAGGAGCAAACTTGCCTCGTTTACTTCTTTCCATATTGGTCACGTGTTAAAGATGATTAAGAAGTTGGTTGATGTTTGGTTAATGCTTGGTTGGTTGATGTTTGGTCAATTCTTGGTTGGTTGATGTTTGGTCAATGCTTGGTTGGTTGATGTTTGGTCAATGCTTGGTTGGTTGATGTTTGGTCGATGCTTGGTTTGATATTTGGTCAATGCTTGGTTGAGGTCGTGATAGTCAATATAGATTTGGATCCCCCCAGTTGCTTTGCTGATAGGGACAATATTTGACACCCATTATGGATAATCAATGGGTCAGATAAAGGAGATGGAGAGAAGACATTAAAGCTCTTCTTTGACAAGGAGTGCAATGCAAGGATGCATCTTGCAAAGCTTTTGCCTAACAGGCTTAGCCTCTAGGTTTGTGATGATGTTATGGATGATGATGTTAGGGTCGATGCCAGACATATCACTGTAGGTCCAAGCAAAAGCTTTGCTATGGTCAGAAAGGAATTTGGTATAGTCAATTTGTTCTTGGGCATCTAAAGATGGAAGGTTAATGTCAATGGTTGATTCATTTAACATAACCTGCATTTTTGAAGGAAGAGATCATTGAATGAAAGAGTCATATGCACCCATGTAGGTGAGAATGGCATCATCATTTATGCATTGGACAATGTTGATGGTAGCAAATTCATCATCTATCATGTTTGGATAAATGAGAGGGAAAGACCTAGATACCCCACCTAGTTAATAGGTTAGGGGTTCCAAGCGAATGGCATTTATGCAAAAAAAAATAGGAGGGATGGAAACCACTGACTCTGTAGGTGAAGATGGGGGAATAGGTGAGTTTGGAGGTGATTGGTCTATGATAGGTTCGGGGTGAGGGTTTTTAGAAGTTTCAGTAGGCTCTTCAAAACCCAAGCCATGTCATTTCTTGGCATTCTTTATGGCCTCATCATTTGGTGGTTCAACGGGCTGGTGGGAGCCTTGTTCGTAGTGCCCAAAGCCAAAGCCCTTCCATGCACACCTATAAAGATAGGTATGAGTAAATTTTGGGTTGCCAAGAAAAAAGAAGTCAGACATAAATAGTTGGGGTGATGAAAGAGGATTCCCATCAGTGGGAGCTTGATCTAGCCCTCCATAAATGAGATTTGTTTGAAGATTGGGAGGACCATAAGGGATGACCATTCTGATATGATGGTCATAGCAAGGATTGTGATGAAGTTTTCCATACTCTTGAGGAGTCTGGAACATGTCCAAGGTGAGTAAATGATACTCCCCAAGTGAAAGACGTTGGAAGATATCTTCCATAGGGTCTTTTGTTGTCACTTGAAGAGGTGGTGTAGGTGTAACTACCATTTACATACTTGTTGAAGCTTCTGAGGGTGGAGGCAGTGTTTGGGTTGATGTTTTAGTAGCCTTCTTTGGTTTAATGTGAGGAATACTATTATTTGAGGCAAGGTTCAAGTCTACCTTCACTTGTGGGTGAGTGAGGTTAGATATGGGGTGAACACTGAGGGATTTAACTGGTGTTGGTATGGAGGATGTTTATGAGAATTTAGGTTTAGATGAGGATGGTTGAGCTTCTAAAGATTTGAAAGTAGAAGCCTAGTCTTTATCGGAGACTTTGGGAGATTTTGTCGAAGGAGGGTCATTAGTATGAGATGACATGAGATGTGTAAGATAAGGAGCTTTGAGTCACTCCCATAGTGCCTCATGCTCTAAGTTCCTCGAATGGAGAAATCCTAAGTTCACAGCCAATCGAGAGAATGGTTTGGAAGATGTTAGACGAGGCTTTATAATTGGTTTTTTAGAAGGTTTGGGTGATTGTGTGAATGGGAATGTGTTAGATGCAATGATCTGGGACCAAAGGCATGAGAGAGCCATCACTAGATCATCTTTGGTTGAAGTAGGTGAAGAGACAAGTTCTTCTCTTGGTGGAGAAGGAATTGGAGAATGTGACTCCTCAAGAGGATAGAGGGCAGGGATGATAGTACCTTCTACTTGTGGTTGAAGAGTAGGTAAGGTATGGTCCTCCATTGGTAGTAGGAAGGATGAAGGTGGGGCTAGTGGTGTTGGTATGGTTAAAGCGTCCTCAAATATAAGAGGGGTAGATGGAGGACTATTAGGAGAATAATGCTCTTCTTGTGGTGGAGGGATAGGTTGACTAACCTCTTTAGTTTGTGAAAGAGGTTGGTTAGGGATAAAAGGCAAAACCATATCGACCGTGCGTATATTACACTCTTGGGGGTCTTCTGTTATGGTCTGAACGCTATTTTGACTAGGGGGATGGTTAGGGAAAGGTTGTCTAAAGATGTCTATGTTTTGGTTAGGTGGCACATTTGGGTTATCCAAGTCAAGATCACCTTTATCTAACATGTCTTGAATGATATTCTTGAGGGTTTTACAATTTTTTATGTCATGGCCTTTGACACGGTGATAATGACAAAAGTCATTTTCCCTATACCATGCAAGGATGGCCTTTGTGGGGTCAAATTATGGTGGTGGTCGAATTTGGGGGAGGTTGAGGACTCCCTATTTGACTAGTTTATCCAACGTGGATGCGTAAGATTCTCTTATTGGAGTATATTGGTGCTGTGCATATCATTGTTTGAATTGTCATGTGATGTATTCTGATGTTGAAGGTTGAGGTTGGTTGGTTGTTATTGAAGATGATGGTCTAAAGACCACAGTGTTTGCTGATCCCTTGGACTTAGAATTAGAAGAAGAAGATTTGGATGAAGGGTCATTTGATTTTGCATTAGTATTTTTACTACGTAGTTTGACTTTATTTTCTTCAACAGCATGGAGTTCAAGCTTCCTAGCCATGGTGAAAGCTTCATCAAAAGTGTAGAATGTTTGGACCTGTAAAGTAGATGAGATGTGTTTGGCACACGCTTGTGAAAAGAGCTCGATGAGCTCAGGTTGAGGTAAAGAAAAGGAGAGTTGGTTGATTAAGCCTCTCCAATGGGCAACAAAATTAGCTATTGATTCGTTGTCGAATTGTTTGATGGAGTATAGGTCTGTGATGGAAACCTTTTTAGTGATGTTAATTGAAAAGTGGTCAAGGAAAAGTTGGGCTAGTTAAGTGAAAGAAAAGATAGAGTGACTGGTAATAGAACTATACCAATCAAGGGCAGCACCAAAAAGTGACATGGGAAATGTGTATAGTAATAACACATCATCATGTGCTATAAGGTAACAAGCGTGTCTGAATGCTTGTAGATGTTGTTGTGGGTCTTCTTTACTCTGAAAGCGAGTAAACTTGGGAAGTTCCCACTGACTAGGATATGGTCAGATTGGGACTGAAGGATGAATAGGTTCATTATAGATTTGTTCATATGAGAGAACATTTCTTGAACCCAAAATGGATGTCTCAAGATTAGACACCTTACCCATCAACATCTTGATTAGATTAGTTGATGAATTTGCAAGTGGGGCACCCCCTAGGTTGTAAGGCATTTGGAAGGTGTTAGGTGGAGCGTATGACATAGATGGTTGCACTTGTGTAGGCACAACATATTGGTAACTAGTCATAGGGATTGAAGTTGAAGTCAAGGGTGGTTGTGTCATGAAGCTAGAGGGCACAATTTGACTTGATGTCACCAAAGGTGGTTGGATGGTGGCAACACTAGCTGAAGGATAAGTAGTCACTCTTGTATTTATGGGTGCAAGAGTAGGTGGGATGGAGACAATTAAGTTTTTGAATGGTGTAGGAATTTGTTGAATGGTTTGTGGTTGAGGGGGTATAGAAACCCCAATGGAGGTAGGTCCAGAAACAAAAGGAGAGGCCACACTTTGAAGATTGGTCATGGTCGGGTTGTTAGTTGAGGTAATGGCTTGGGTGACCATGGGTTGGGTCATGGAGGCTGTTGATATGATTGCCATTTCAAGTAAGGAAGTTGGCATCCCATAAACTGGGTTGCTTGAAGGATCTCACATTTTACTTCTCATGAGATAGTGCTGAAGAGCCTTGACATTGAGGTCATGGAACCTTTCAAAGTCTTGGTCCCCTTTAGGAACAATAGGGGGTTGAGTTGGGGTTGGTTGGATAGGAGTACATTCAGTTTCTGAATTATACTCCATTTGGGGACTTGATATAGAAGGTGAAGGCAGGAGTGGTTGTTGCCTTGTGTGGTCAACAAGATTTTTGGTTTGACTACATGTCAAAACCATTCAAGGCAAAATAGGTTTAGGTTCTAAAAATTGTATGTTTTAGCCTCAGAAAACCAAAATGTGTTTTTAACAGCAAAAAGGTCAGGTTTTTAGCTTGTTGTTTGAGAAGAAAGATTTTTTACAGTGACCAATGTTGGTAGAAAAACCGATGTCAGTGAAGTAAGTTGCCGATGTCGGTCAGATAACTGATGTTAGTGAAATAGTTGCCGATGTCGATGGAAAAACTGATGTCAATTACTGTGTATTTCCAAAAACTTTGAAAAGTAAAAGTTTTTGGATGAAAGAAGAAAATCTAAGTTATTTTTAGATCTTAGAATTTGACCTCACCAGCTCAAAAAATTAGATACAGATAGAAAAATAGATGATGGCAAGCAAACTCTAATGTTAATTCCTAAGAATAAGTTTTAGAGTCTTGTTCGCTTATGCCTTAGAAGAATGTGTTTGGGAAGTTGGGCTTTTAGAATGGGTCCTAAAAGAAGCAGTCTAAGGTGGGTTTCGGGTTTAGTTTTGGTGCTCAAAATCTGTATTAGGTTCCATACGTGGCCTGGTGCTAGGAACTTACTCCCCTCACTTCACGAGTCCAGAGACAAGCTGGGTCGCTTAGCTAGTATATACTTCCCCTAGAGTTTATACTCTGCTAGAGAACAGAGTGGGTTCTCCCCTTGGTAGTGAAGTCCAAGTAGGATTACCAGGAAGGGTAAGGTATCCGCTAGGTGATGAAATCCTAGTCGGACCTTGTCTCAGGTATGTTTAGATGTTTGATTTGGTGAATGTGGTCTGGTAGTGTAACATATGTGTACTATGCTTTATTCATAATGTGGTTTTAATTAATAGATGAGATAAAAATGCATTCAGGCAGGAATGAGATGCAATATATTTTTAACCCAAATGGAAATGTTTGTTTAGATGCAGACAAGTGGAGAAAAGGTTAAGAGCATGAAATTTCACTACTCTAAGATGCAAGGAAAAAGGGACAAGAAGAAAAAGAAAGTTCTTTTTAACTTGTGCTGATGGTGTCTTTTCGAAATGAAGAGATAGAAGAAGGATGCAAGAAGAGAAATTTACCTAATGCACCTATATGAAAGTTTGTTCTAGAAGAAATGAACCCAAGGAAAACTCCAAGGTCCCACCGAGCATGCCAGAATGTTTCTAACTCTTTTCACTTTTCACATTCAGAAAAAATAAGAAACTAAAGTTAAATGGTCAGGGGTTTGTACGTACCCAGATGAAGCTGGGCACCATATCCAGACGATTGAAGGAGCTCCTCTTTAGCTATAGAGGATGACACCTATAGATAATAAAGACTTAAACAAAGAAAATGTTAGATAGATATATGGTGGACTGCCAAGCAAAGCTCGGTCCCAGAAGTGCAAAGACTTCTTTGAGGGATGACAGTCCACTAGTTGATAAAAGAGTGTTGCTAGAAAGAGAAATGGTGAAAGACTAAATAAAAGAAATAGAGATAATGCGTACCTATATTCTACTATTGGTCTGTCATAGTCACCGACATTGTTAGTCCTGTTGGCATCAGTTGGTCAAGTTGCCAATGTCAGTTAGTCTGCCGACGTCAGTAGGGGAAATGGTCGATGTCGATTAGGGCAATAGCATTGGACAGGTTTTGGATGGGTTTATGGGTGACATAGGAGTCTGGGAGGTTTGTAGGAGTTTGGAGGTCTGTGAAAGGTTTTAGGGAAGTCAATAGAGTCTTAAGAGGGACAAGGGTTAGAGGATAGGTTATCAAAAGGAGTAAGGATATGGGGAAGGCCTCTCAGCCTCTCTAAGAAGAAAGTCAGGTCTGGTTGATGATATTTAGAAATGCTAAATAGAAGGTAATTGTAATGCTTTCTAAATTACTAAAATGAAATAGAAGAAGAATAATTAGCTCTTGCTTGCTGAAGAATCAGGGGTGTGAACGCTTGTTCCTAATGCGGCTGATGTAGAAGACTTCTTGCAATGTTTTAATTAGGTGTGGAGTGACTGATGCAAAGTTCCTATAGCCTGTGATGCTTCGTGTGCATTTGGGAGAGAGAGAAAGAGAGAGAGAGAGAGAGGTCTAATTCTAGGAGCAACAAAAATAACATTCAAGTGAAATCAATCTAGGGAGAATTCGAGGTCAGAATTTAGTTTTAAGCAACCGATGTCGGCGATTCTGCAGGCATCGGCTGATGGGTAACTAACATTGGTGGCTAGAAGATGGGTAAAAAGGCTATTTTAAGCCTTTTTCCCATTCCTTTGTCTACCAAGTTCAGCTGTCGTTGGCGAATGGTCCAAAGGGCAGGTTTAATAGGCACAAAGATTAGTGGGGGAGTTGAAATAGGTCTTAGGTAATTATGATTAGTCATAAGGTGATAAATGGGGGTATCCAAGGGCAAGGTGAGGTGTTAAGGGTGGTGTTATTATTTTAAAATAGGTAATTTATTTTAAATTAATAAGTGTGTGGGTTAGGAATGTTTAGAAGTGGACCAAGGGGACCAAGGGGGGGAGTTGACCGAGGAGTAGACACAATTTTGGTGTCTACACAACCCTTTCAAGGGACATGGAAGGAAGTTAAAAAGAAGAAGGGAAAAATGATTAGATTAGAAGAATACATGGGATATATTTCTCATTAATTTTGTCTATTTTATTGTAGGATATCAATTCTACTTCTCTTTTTATGTATTGTCTGCTACTTTTATTCTTGTTCCCCCATTACTTTCGAGGGTTGTTCACTCTCTGTGGTGAGGTTTGTTCTATTTCACCCTTTAGGGTGCTTTGTATTGGGGTGGTTTTCCCTCCTTTGTTTGGAATTTTTTCCTTTGGAATGCTTTCACATCTAAAAAATGTGACTTTTAATTTTAATTAATATGAATTTGTGCATTTTTTCCAAGCATAAAATAATGATGCCTCATTATTGGGAAAATAATACTCGTCATCAGGGATAAATAGTTAGCATATATGTGACTATTTTGGGAGTTGTAATTTCAATGTGGAGGTATTTGAAAGCCTTGAAATTGGGATACTTAGTTAGACCTAATAGCTTGGGCTCTATGTGGGTAGTTCCCTTCCTTTTAACTTCCACTTTGGTTCTTGGAAAGTAATAATTTTTACATTAGCATAATAATAATAGACTTGATTAACATGTCCAAAAACTATTTGATCAAATGCCTCTTCAAGAGTCATCAAAATGAAATGATAGGGAGGAAAGGATCCATTTATGTTGTGTATTTTGGCATCAACATCATAGACAAAAATGGAAAAAAATAGAAATTTCTATAGTAAAGCTTAAAAAAATACATAATACTAATGGTAAGGAATTAGGCTATCTATTTGTAACTAATCTTTGGGTCTAATAGTTTTTTTGTGATGAGGCCTACCATCATGTAATTTAACCAATTTGTATTTATTTACTTCCAATCCAAAATCTAATAAGTATATATCTAAATCATCACAATGGTTAGTCCGTTGTTTGAACAATGACAAAATCATCCATTATTCCTGCTCTCCTAACCATAAATATATTTTTTTAATAGAAGAAAGAAAGATTAAAATTATTTTGATGATATCATAGTTGAAAGCCATCGCCAAAATTTTAGATATGAAATTCATGATTTTAAGACTAAGAGTGACTTCACACTTACCATTTACATTTGATTTCTCCATTTTATACAAATAAAATAAAATTTTGAGTCAAAAACACATATGATGCTTAACTAAGATCATAGGAAAGACATTACCAAGACTAGCTTTTGCTAGAAAAAAGATTCATAACCCTAATGCATTACCTGAAAAAAGAAAAAAGATTGCAGTGATCACACCATTGGACCTCATAACATAATATAAATAAAAAAGAAGTGTTTCTTTCCAATTTCTTCCAAAGATAAGAGAATATATGATAGTAAATAATAATAGAGAGAATAGCTTTCTCAATATCTATCAAATCATAACAAAGACCTATTACAGATTATAAGTTAAAAAAATTAAAATTTAGATCATTTTTTTACATCACAAGAGAAAAAACCTCTACTCCTATGTGTACGATAATATACATTTGAGTTATACAACAATGCTATTAGAATGGAGGAATAGGTAGGAAGCTTACATTGAAGAATAGAAAATTGAAGTAGGGTTGAAACAAAAAAGAGTTGTTATGCATAGTGCCGCCTTGGAATCTTTGAAAATAAGTAATTTTAGCCTTAAAGAGATATGCGTATAATAATATTTGGGTGGGAATTAATACCTTTAAAGGATCCTTGAATGTATCTCCTAGGAGATACTTTGTAATAACCTTGAAGGTATTATAAGATATATCCTAGGAGATGCCTTCATAGTACCCTTGAAGGTATTACAAGGTATCTCCTAGGAGATATCTTGAAGGTAATACAAGGCCCTTCAAGATATCTCATAGGATATACCTTGAATGGTCTTGTACTACCTTCAAGGGTAACTTGAAGGTATCTCTTAGGAGATATGCTGTAATACCTAAGGGTACCTTACAAGTATCTCCTAAGAGATACTTTGTAATAACCTTGAAGGTATTACAAGATATCTCCTAGGAGATACCTTCATGGTACCCTTAAAGGTATTACAAGGTATGTCCTAGGAAATACATTCAAGGTACGCTTGAAGGTATTATAAGGATATTTAAGGTATCTCCTAGGAGACATCTTAAAGGGTATTATATTACCTTTAATATATCTCTTAGGATATATATTGAAGGTACTAAAAGTACCTTAAGGGTATATCCTATGTCATATATTGAAGGTATTACAAGGGCTTTCAAGGAGATAACTTCAATGTATCTTTTGGGATATACCTTGAAGTTATTACAAGGACCTTCAAGGAGATATATTGGAGGTATTACATGGACCTAAAGTGTCTCCTAGGAGATACCTTGAAGGCCTTACAAAGACCTTAAGGGTATTTCCAAGTGTCATTGGAAACATAGGACTTTTTCTTTCCTAGGGTGACCAATCTTTGCATGGCTACTGGTGAAGTTTTAGTAGAAAATTATTGCACTAGTTGTGTAGAGGGATTAGCCTAAAATGTGAAATTTATGACTTGTTCCTATAGACTAGGGGATACTCGAGTCTCTAGTCTAGTTCTCCTTCATTAGATAAGTGCTTCTAGTGGGATCTTGGCTAATGACATAAAAAGGTTTGGAACAATGGAAGTTTCATATAGTCACTCTTCAAGCAACTCAATATTAATCTTTGTATTCTTGGCCTCTAGTCCCATAATATATACTATGATCGAGGAAGGTCAATGTGGGATTTCAACACATAGATTTTTTGGCACCTTATTTCAAACTTGAATTATGCACACAAATTTCTATAAAAATGATTATTTTTCGTCTTTTTTTTCATATATGTCACCAGCCATGTCTTCCCTCATGACATGGTAAATAAAATTTTCATTGGTTCTCATTTAGAGAAAGTCATAGCTACTTGCTATTTGAGACACCTTTGGATTATTGAGATAATTTACATTACTACATGTCTTTCATCTTTGTAGAGGAGAGGGTTATCACTTAGTTGGGGCTGTTCACTTTCCCTTATGTAGTTATGACATAAAAACCTTAGTTTATTTTTATTTTAGAATGATTGCACTAGTGGTATTGTATGTAGTGGTGTGGCTCTTGTAGATGCATAATATTTTTGTTTCTCTATCTCTGCCTTTGCCATAACCATTTCGATGAAATATAATAGAGATATAAATGGCTACTTTAGTAACTCATGAATCTAAATTATGATTACATTTGCTATCTTGGTAACAACTACATGTTCTCCCAAGTATTGTATGATGCTAGGTGAGACTCAAGGATGTGTTATGATGAACTCTAGGATTTCCTCCCAACATTTATGTAATTTGGATTGATGATCAAGGGTTCTCCTTTCTTGTATCTAGATTATATTATGGAACTACTCTGTACACCAATAGTTAGTGTCTAGATGTACTCATCCTTATAGGGGCTTCCATTATGTAAAATAAAGTATAAAAATGAGAAATTAATACTATAAAGTTTGGTTGGAAGTCATTCAAACCTTTTCAATATTGGTTATAATATCTTGCATAAATAATTGGGTTAGTTAAACTTCTCATTGTGATGAATCATCCTTTGCATGATGTTAAGGACACCCTTAGTGGCTTCGTTCATAAACTAAGTCATGTGTCATAACCAAAGGGTTATGCATTCAATTAGAATGTGCACAATTTAATCTAAAATGCATTTGATAGGTATGTCATGTTATCCATAGGCATATATGTCTTAGACTTCTTGAAACAATGAATGTTCCTTTGATTTGTAAAAGGCTAGAGAGCCCCCATGTGCAGGCATCTAGATTTATCTTGTTATTTTTGGTGTATTAATCATAATAGTCACATCTGGGGAGATATAGATGTTATCATCATTTTAATGAGATAGGAATGGATAAATAATCATACCCATATCACTAAAATTTAAAAGGTGTATCAGTTTCTTGACATCTAAATTATGAAATTGGTGAGGCAATGTGAGAGCTAGAGGTTATGCTTCTTGTAAAGAGTCCATAACAAAAAGATTCTTCTTAATATATTAGACAAACTCAAACAATTTAAGATAATTAAATTTTGTTTATTAGAGCATAAGACTAATGCCCATTTATTCTTTCTAAGCATTAGACAAAGGCATGATAATTTGAGATTGGTCCATTTAATCATATGCCATAGATGATTCATCAAGTAGTAAATAAATTGTGAATGGTTAACTCTATATACTTGGGAAAATGTAGCACTCAACTTGAAGTTTGGATATTTGAATTTATATAAATTTGAAATGTAAAATTGGTGCTCAATTATTTGCATTTATATTTTTCAAAAAAAATGATTTACTTTTGAATGCCTTACCGAGCTGTCTTTAGAGTTGACATGCATTTAATTTGGGAATGAGGCATGTTGATGTGGTAGATTTTGCAATATATCACTAAATATAAATGGCTATTGACACATTCAATAAGATACATTGTTATATCTATTTTTGGACATACTTGATTAGCTGGATTATGATAGTGGCCGATTACCCATTTGGAAGATACTTTATCCTTCAAACCTAATATTTGGTATAAACTACCCTTTATGACTACTAATTTTGGTGTTATCTTTCCTAGTTTATCTATATTAATGGATAATCAATGTTTTAACAAGTCTTAAAATAATTAATTCACCATTAATGAATATAAATTACGTTTCTATTCAAGGTGTTTTGTTAAGTCTTTCTAAATATCTCTGCACATTCACTCATATAGTTATAACCCAACTGACCCCTACATACCATGGTTATATGAAATACATCAAAATAACCTTTGCAATAAAAATTGAGGGTATTACAAGGCCATTCAAGGTATCTCCTTGAAAGAAAATTCCAATCATGTGCATGTTCTAGGTATCTACTAGGAGAACCCTTGAAGGTACTACAAGAACATTCAAGGTATCTCTTAAAAGATACCTTGAAGGTAATTATAATACTTTGAAGAGTACCTTAAAGGTATATCCTATGAGATACATTTCAAACATGCA
The DNA here is from genome assembly GCA_037957365.1 of Torreya grandis. Classification (NCBI taxonomy): domain Eukaryota; kingdom Viridiplantae; phylum Streptophyta; class Pinopsida; order Cupressales; family Taxaceae; genus Torreya; species Torreya grandis. Next base: position 947,928 of record JARHVA010005845.1, read on the forward strand.
TAAGGGTACCTTGAACTAGTATTACAAGGCCCTTTATGGTATCTCTTAGGAGAAAACTTGAAATAGAATTTCAATCATGTGCATGTTTAATGTATCTACTAGGAGATATCTTGAAGGTAATACAAGTGACTTCAAGGTATCTATTAGGATATACCTTGAAATAAAATTCTAATCATATGCATGTTTAGGGTATCTAGTAAAATAACATGTTGAGGTGGGTTTTATGTACACTCTAGAAGTTAATGAGGTGATATCTAATGTTTTAAGATCTCAATAAAGATAAGATCCACTATTGGGAATGAGTTATCCTCTTAGATTTTATATTTCACATCATAATTTAATATATTATAGCTCAAACAAGGTTTCTATGACAACTAAAACTTCCACCTAGATCACTATACCAAAAAGAAAACACTCCTACACACCTTAGAATATTAACACAATGTTAACCAATTTCTTTGATCAATAAAAAATGCTAACTTTTAATATATTTTGCACATCTACAATTAATTTATATCAATTAAAAAAATTATAATTATTTATAGCTTATGCAAAATTCAAATTATTGTGTTAACACATCCAAGAAAATAAAACCTTAATAACACAGAGATGGGAGGAAAGAACATCAACATAGTTTTAAGAACATCAAACTAATTTCTTCCTATATTTATAAAAACTATTCCAAACCTTTGAAATGAGGGTTATACATGTATAAATAGACCCAGGGATGGGTCACCTCATCCTCTAAGTTCATGCAAAGTCATAGTTACATTGAAATTAAAACCTTAATTTTAATTTTGGTCTCAAAACTACATGTATGAATGCATACAACTCATTATCACTATCTCTAAACATAAGTCAACCTGTAAAAATAAATGCAATGTGTTCATGCTCACAAATAGTCCATGCAACTTTTACATTTCAATGCTAAATAAAATTAAACTATGAGTACAAGATTTAGTTGTTTTTACATATATGCGTATTAAATTAGCCTTCAACTCAAGGATGGATGGATATCAACATGGTGATACTGAATGTTAGAGGTATTGAGGTGGATGATGGGATTGAACTGGAAGTCAAAGCACCAACTTTCTTCTTGGCTTCCAAAACATGAAAGTGATTGTCCGCAAGGTCATGCTGATATTAAGTAATATCCATGTTCAACAATGGAGGTCTATGCACCCTTTTTACTTGTTCTAAAATCCTTACATGCTCATTTTTTTATTTTTTAAGTTTATTCCAAAAAATTTCACCTCTATCACCTTCTTCCTTAAAAACTAAGCTTGACCACAATCTCCTCCTATGAAATTCCCTGAAGACTTTACTTGAAGTTATCAAAAGTATGCTAAAGAAGTTGGTCAAAATTAATTCTATTCATAAGGTTAACAACTAAATATATTTATTGTGAGATATTTAGCTATCCCAAGATTTACAAAATTATAATTTCATGTTCAACATAGTTAGGCATTACTACCTCAGTTGTGGTGATCCAATCCCAATCTTCTTGAGCCCTAATGACTACCAGTTTGGGAGCATTTGAAGCTTCTAGTGGTTCCATCAGGTCAAAGTGGTTGTATTCCTCATTATTTATATAAAAAATAAGGAATTTTAAATTATAATAATCTTACTTCAAATAATTATCCCTCATTACAACAATGGCTTCAAAAATATTTTATAATCTACAAGTAACATTCTAGACTTCAATTTTAATTTTAGGAGCAATGTGAACTATCCATTTTTGTTCCTTTATTTACTCCAAATATTAAATTTTTTGTTCCTTTACTTGCTCTAAGTCATGCTTGAGATCTTGCATATCCATTTTTTTTTAATCATTTAATTCCAAAAAGGTATCCTTATGTGTCTTGAGATAGGACTTGTAGTCCTCCATGTATGGGGACTACCCTAATTTCCTATTCTTTATTTTAGATAAGGTAAAGACCTCTTGTATATCTTCTAGTATAATCCCTCTCTCATTATTATCTTCCAATTTTCTCTTTCTTACCCTATAGACATTATTTTAGACTTATCAAATGTAGAACTAACTATAAGTAGCTATGTGATTATGAGGTTTGGCTTCTAGGAATCCTTTAACCCTAAATCAACTACCCTATGAGGGATGACCAATTAGGATGGTTTGATTGGTTGAGTGTCCTCAGATGTAGTCTCAAACAATGTTTCTTTAGATGGTCACTTCAAATCTTCTTGAAGTACTTTGTCAGGAAGGGAAGGCCAAATGATTTTAGACTAGTCCACTCCACCATGTTGAGGTAGTAGGTTGATGGTGTATACTAGTTTCTTCTTTCCATCTTTCCTTGAATAGGTCATAATGGTGCATTGAGAAGATTTAGAGGAAGGCATTGGCAAGTATATTTGGTGGATGGTATATGAACTTGGGAACTTTCCAATGCTCACCTGACTTTTTTTCCCTTTTAGATTTAGGGGGTGTTAGGGTAGTGGCATATGTAACTATAGAAGTATTAAAGGTCATTGAAGATGTGAATATAACTGGTGGAGTGGAAATAGTTCATAAAATAAAGATAATAGGGGTAGAAGAGACATCCTCTACCTTGAGAGTGACTAGGGGTGGTTGGGAAATGTGATCAAGAGGAAGAGAATCAATTACAAAAGGGAAATAAAAGAGGAAATTAGAGTAGCAGAGATAAGATGTGTTTTCTCCTTACCTAATTGATTTCCATCTACAAGTTCCTTGCCTTTAATGTCTTAAAGGATAAGGAATTTTAGTCTTTATAAGTCCTCCTCTTCATATGACTCTCTTTCTTCACTAATAGGCTTTCCTTATATAGCCTATTCCTAAGTTAAGGGAGCTCTTACTAGTTTTTCCTCAACAACTAGGTCCTTTAGAAGAAGATACGACCTTGGTTTCCTCTTATAAAAAATTGTAGTCTTGTCAACTATGGGAGAGGCCTTTTGAATTGGCTTAGATGAAACATCCATACTTGTAAGTTATTGCATAGGTGGAATATTTAGATGTTTACGACCCTTTGAATTTGATGAGTCAAGGTAGATTAGATCTCATTGAGCTCCTCTAATTATAGATTCAATTATTCTGGGATCCTTCTTGATGGCCTTCAATATCTAGGGAACTTCTTAAGAAGGCTCTCATTTTGTTAATGGTTGCAGAGGCCTACTGATCTAGAAATTTGAGGTAGCCCATTTAACTTAGGGTGGGAGAATAACTTGTACATCAACAATAAAGATAGAGGGTTATCCTTACATGATTTTTAAATGTTCTTCCCTCAATATTTCATTTTTTACCCTTTCAAAGACCTAGGCATCATCCTTGGCATTCAAGATAAAAAAACTTGTGATCATAGGGCTCATGTTGGTATGGAATATCAAGAACCTTGATATGTTGTTGAATCCTACCATGAGGATCCTAATCCCTATGAGGCAAGGTTGGTAATGAATAATACTTTATAATTTTTCCCATTTCTCCAAAGTGCCTCCAAATTGTGTAACACATTAGTCCTATCATCACATGAGAGCAATAAAATGTACTATTCTTCTTCTTTGTTAAATCCTCATCTATGCTCCACCATAGTTGAAATATTATTTCTTATTTTTCCATCTTATCTAACATGTTCTTGGGAAGATGTGAGGGGTTAAATTTGGTTCTAATAACCATAATCACTATGTAATTTGTGTATAACCAATAGTCACCTCATGGTGCCAATGAGTCTATAATTGACTTAAATACCCTAAGTAGTGGGGATTCATGAATTTAATATTATACATGTGGGTACACATTTTATACAATATGAGTGATGTTATTGATGAATCCATATATTTGCATGAATGAATAATAATCACAAATGCAATTTTTAATGCAGTCTAGAGCTAGATCCCAAAGTGACCCATAGTGCATTTATATCATTCCCATCATAACATCCATGAGTTATGACATCATATAGAAGTGGCCACCAATAGGATACTTATATTTATTTAAAACCTATTCTCAGTCTAATATTGATTATCTCCCCCAAGGTCAAGGGCAAGTCTAAAGTCATCATCACATATGATAATAAAACCCATTCTAGGTGAAAAAATAGATGTTATGGAAACTATACAATTTGTTTAGGAGGTCCATCTTAATGTGAACCTCCATCCTAAAATTTATGATAGGCATAGAGTCATTATCCTTTAAGATAATAATATCCCCATGGAGAAGACACTTTCTCAATGTTTTGTTAACTAAATTGTTTTCTTTCCACCCTACCACGTTATGCAAATTGTAAGTGGCATCTACAACTAGCAAAGATAAATACCTTTACAATTCATCTCTTGAGCTACAGGTCATGATGGTCTTATGTTCTATATGGTGTAAGTACTTATCCCCCATTATATTTTTAGTGAAAAATTTATCCCATAGGAGGTATATACATGACATCACTTTGGGATTGGCCAACAGGAAATGTAGTCCTTGTCATTTTAGCATAAGTAGATCTACTACTAATTAATTTTGTGTTGGTTTTATGATTTCATCCTATGTGTGGGTGTCTACTACATCAATGCTATCCCATAAAGCTAAATAATTGATCATTCAAAATGGTCGAGTTGAAAATAGTATCTGTGTATTCAATAGAATCCTTGATTGAGAATAGGGATGGTGTCAAAACTCCTCTAAATGTTCTAGAAGAAGAGGCAATGATTAATTTATTGGTGTTGGATTTTAGACTTTGATATCTTAGATTTAATTAATTCACTTTTATGATTCACACACAAGTCACTAGATCTTATTTGAAAATTAGTAATTTAGCTCAAAGTTAATTTATGATGAATGAGTATGATGATAATCTCAGGTGATTGATATAGATTTAACATTTAACTCCAATTCATGCTCTAGTAATTTCTAACATTTATGAAATCTCTTTACTTATGAAATTGGAATTTTAACACTTTATTTGGTAGGTATGCCATGCCATTATTTTTGGTGGGTATGCCACTTTAAGTCTTATTTTGATTTATTAGCTATGTCAAATAGGCTTTTAATAATCAGGTATGGGGTATTGTGTCAAGACTGAACTCATCAATTCTCATGAATTTGGGATTCTAAACACAAAGTTAGAATAAAAATCTTGATGACTAAACTCATCCTATAGGCAATACCCATTGATAACCTTTCATGCACTTTATCTAGACAAAAATTTTGATGACCAAACTCATCTGCATCAAAGTTCCAGTCATAAGTACTGACAATAAATAAAGAACATTTTTACTAAAGATAAAAATATTGAAAATCTAATATCCAACCACCAATTTTGAATCATAAATTCTAAAATAATTTCCTGAACATAAATCTCAAACATAAAAGCCAAGAGTAAATAGTGGTGGGGAAAAAATTCTCTAAGTAAATGTAGAGCATAAAATTCAAAGACCAAATTTTTAAGAAATAAGAAACTACAAATAGAACCTACATGAAAAAAATATGAAGACCAAATACCTAACTGATAACATGTTAAAAAACCAAATTTAGAACACGTCTATCGAAGACCAAGTTGAACTGAATGAAATATCCCAAACAATTTTGCCTAATAGAAACCTCTGCTTCCTTGATCCAAAGACCAAATATTGAAGGCAAAAAGAAAAGATTTTAAAAAATTTAAAACTATGAAAAAAATTATTAAATGCTTTGGACAAATACAAAATTTTGAAGACCAAAATGTGAATGTCCCAATAAAAACCTATGTAGATGCAAAAATTAAAAAATAGATTAATAACTTCATCCAAAGTGCAAAACACATTCACTTATATTTCCCATATGGATAAATTTAGATGTAACATGTAATAGTTCTTATAATAAAAAGACCTAAAAAAATTGAAAGAAGGATATAAAAATACATATGTTGGTCCAAGAAGCAAAAGAATAAAAATGTCATTTGATCAAGCTCAAGATGTGTAAATCAAAGATATGTTATTTTTTAGACCTAACAATTCTAAAAGAGTGGACTACACAATATGGGTTGCTAGAGATAAAAGAAATATTGAGATACTACAAAAAAATGGGGATATAGAACAAAGGATTAATGTAGCTTGGTTTATCCCAGTTCATGTAAGGAAAAAAGATGCAGAAGAAGCAAAAATTTATTTAGGATACTTGGACAAGAAATGGAAGCCAAACCCAACTGACACATCTTTAACATCCATACTCAGATAATATCATCTATTCTTGGAAACCAAATAAAAATTGGAGAGATCATACACTTTTTCTCACTAATTTTTTGAAAGGAATTGTAATAGACTATTTAAATACATCATCCCATTAGGCACTATCAAAAATAGTGATAAAAGGATTGATAAATTTTAAATGGTGTTTCCTTGATTTTGGAATAAGAAATATGAATGTTTTTTTTTTTTCAAAATTTAGTCCATTTTTTGAGAATGTATAATGTTTTATTGTTTTATTTTTTTATATTTATTTTCAGTGAATCTTCACATTTTGGGTCTTGGAAAATACACTTCAGCATTTGAATTTTGTATTTTCTACTACAACAATTCAATATTCTGATAACTATGCATCTATTTAATAGCATTTGACTATTAGAATGCCCACTTCATATTTTTGTGATTAAAAATGGTCTTCAGCTTTTGTGTTTTCCAAATACCCAAATCAAATTTTTTGAATCACAAAAACCTCTTCAACTTTTCAGTTTATCAAATTAAAATTAACATTTTGCATCTTTCAAAATGGTCTTTGACAAATGGTCTTCATAATTTTCCCATTAGAATTTACAATTTGTCTTTTTTGCATTGAAATCTACACTTCGACATTCCTATTTTTATGAAAAGGTCTTTAGGGTTTACACCTTGGAATTTCCCACTTTCATGTCAATATTTTTTTTTGGCATTTGCATATCAACAAATGGTATTCAGATTTTTAGTTTTTTAAATTATACTTTGTATAATCACTTGAGATTGTGACACATGGCATAATATCAATGACTCAGCTATGTAGAAGGATGACCAATCCAAATAAAAGTCTTGAACAATGAGAGCATCTAAGATTTCAACACACATCACAATATTAGTAACTCAAATATGTGGGAGATTATATTAATAATATAATAATATAAAACCTGTGATCAACATGTGTCGTGTACACAAATATGAGATATAATTTTATGGTCATGAGGACGTCACATAATTCATATTAAATAGATAGTTCACAATCCAATAAAATCTTGACATGTGACATCCCAATAGTCCCAGGTGTTTTAAATCACATAGCACCTGAGTGTCCAATTGATGTATGAATTATTTTTCCTTAAGAAATAAACCACTAAGTCTTATTATATGTAAATGCATGGTCAGTGAACCAATTTGAATGGCCACATAAATTATAACTATTTTTCACATTTAGATAGGTGAGATTTATTTATAATAAGTTTGACTAATTTTTAATTATTTTGATAATTTTAAATAATTTGGATTTATTACAAATTTATCATATAGATGTGATTTATTTGTAACAAGTCCAAGTAATTCTTGTTTTCAACTATTAATTATTTTTGATCATTTTAAATAATTTGGATTTATTAAAAATACATTAGATAAATGTGATTTATTTATAATAAATCCAAATTAATCTTGATACAATCCAATTTAATCTTGATAAAATACAATTTATTTATGATAGTTTTAAAAAATTTGGACTCTTGATAAGTCCATATTATCTAAAATGGTTCTTCTTCAAGTAAGGTTGTTGAAACTAATGGAGATCATATCATGACTATATGAAGACTCATGGACATCTCATGACCTTGTCAAACTCTCTAAACATCCTAAAACCCTATCACAGTCCACACAAGGGCTTGCACATGATGCATAATGAATAGTGTCATGAGGAAAGGTCTATTTTAAAGAGGGGAGAATGAGGTGTATGAAGGAGAAAATATTTCAAGGTAATGGTTATTAAATTAGGATCAAAGGTAGACCTAAATAAGGATTGAACTCAGATAAGGTCATTTTATCATATGAATCGCCACCTATAATAGGGTTTGAATCTCTCTTGAAGAATGCAACTTGAATCACATCTATTGATAAGAAGGTGTTTCTATACCTTTAGGTTCATGACTTTTTTTTAATAGTGTTGAGAATCACATGGAATGTGATAAATTATAATAATCCTTAAAGTTCTAATGACACAAACACATAGTCATTTACCTTATGACATCCACCTACAACCATATAAGAGTACAAGCTTATCTCTAATTTATAAGGGAATGAGATTAGTGTGATTTAATGGTATAGTTTCATTTCATATATTTATTTATAGGAACAAGTGATGATTTGAATGAGGTCAAGACAATGAAGATAGTGTTCTAGGTAAGGCTATAGTCAAGATCAAATTCATGAAAATGACCACCTACAACAATACTAGGTGGTCATTTCCACTCATACATCCATATATTATCAAGGTGTAATTCAAGGTCATTCCAATAAAGGAAGATAATTATGAAGTGACTTATGCAATTCAATTAACAAATTGAAATCTCCAAAACATTTCAAGATCACTAAAACTACTACCAACTCATGAGAGAAAGTACATAAGATTGTGTATAATCATAAAACCCTTGAAAATTTAATATGATTAAGGAAAAGGTTGTTGAGGAGGTTTCAAGTAACTTTAAGGGTTTTAAAATCACCAATATATGATGAAATTGTTACCAAACACCTTCATTTCTCACAAAATCACCTACAACAGTGTTATTAAAGTCATGTCATAATGAGTTTTCTTAAAGAAACATGGTTTGATGAGGGGTAGCATAGTTAAAGAGTGATTAAATAAGAGGTGATTCATTGAAATAGGGATTTTAATGGATTATTAAAATCCTATTCATCATCCTCAAGAACAAATACAAGGTGGAAAGAATAAAACTTAGTCTTAAGACTTGAAGCATAGGCAACCTACTAGTTAATTTTGGTAAAAAGCATCTACAATCCTCTATATGCAAAATTAAAGTATGAAAATAGGTAGAGTTTGTAATTATGAGTGGTTATACCCACCTATAAATTTTTTTAGGTAATTTTAAGATTTGAATTATCCACTATTTTAACACAGTCAACCACTTATTTGTTGACAGTTAAAGAATAAGTAGGAAAATGTTTTGGATTGTTATAAGGTTTCAGAAAGGGTTTCAGCCTAATGAAAGGTTTTATAAAATAATAAGGTGATGTTAAATATTCAAACACCTAAAGAGAGTGATAACACTCCAAAATCCATGCAAACCATTCCCTTGAGGGCTAAAATAGACAGGCATACCTAAAACCCTTGAGGGATACAATCATCATTTTGAACCCATCTAAGTTTTATTTTAAAATGGTTATCATTATAATAAGGTGGAGACTAATTTAAAATATTTAGAGAGATATTAGAGTGAAATTAATGCATAAAAATTATTTATTATGACTCCTTAAGATTCTTTCTTACACACACAGTCCTCAACAACCACTTGAAGCTCAACCTTACCACGTAGACATCTATGCACACCTTTTTCATGAGAGCTCATGATTTTCACGGTTTATGAGGTGGTAAATTTAATCCATATTTAGTTAAAGTGGTTTCAAATTATGGGTCCATACGTTATGAACAATCACTAAGAAGCTATGGACCCATAAAAACCTTACAAAACCTTGATAACCACTTGATGGAGGAAAGAATCCAAATTATGAATTAAAATGGTATGATTTTAAATTATATTTAATGAATTATAAAATACCCTAATCATCTCCATGACCTATTGTTTGACACGTGAAGTACTCATACTATACAGACTAGGCCAAATATGGTTATTTTGAGCCTGTAAGTAAAGGAATGAAGGGTAATTGTAAATTAAATGAGTTTGAGAAGAAATATAGAGTCCTAAAAATTTTAAATAACACTACTAAAACCATCTAAACTTGTCACTTAAGTCATTTCCATAGGTAGATAGGTCTGCACGTCAAGATAAAGAGCTATTTGCATACACGTGTAAGAAGAATGGATTAATTAAGCCATTACCATGATTCTAAAGCATCCTATATAGGTTATTAATCTTTTATACAGTATAAAAGAGCCTTTAAAAATCATCATATATTTTAAATTCTAAACAATTATGCATACATATATGCCCAACCCTTGACATCACTATTAAAGTCCATCAAGAAGGGGTAACATGAGCCAAAACAAGGTCCTGAGGGTACCTAAAATCATGATGAACATCACCATCAGGTACTAAGGTATATTTATTCCAAGTTTGAGGCACAAGATAATCATTAATAGTGATCATCTTGGCTAAAGAACACCAAACACTTCTAAAAAAATTGTTTTCCACTCTAAGAAGTGACTTCACATGCTTATTATGGTACGCACCTTTTTCATGGGAATTTGAAGAATTTGGGGGAGTTATATGTCATAATAAAATAATGTTTTATGGAATTGGTTTAGGAATTGAAGTCCCAATCCTTGTGAATCATCATTAAGAACCCAAAACACTCTAAAACCCTTGTAAAAAAACCCTACTATAGACCTGTTTGTAAAGAATTAAAGAAGGATGCATCCAAAATGATTGAAACCTCATTAATACCACCTATATCATCAATTAAACTTTGAGATATTAATGTACATGACCATTTATTATATGAATGTTGTATGAACATGGTAAAAAATAGGATTTAAAGAAGAAAAAGTACACAAGGAGAGGTACAAAGTGGTTTAACAAAATTAAAATCATTATTAATAAAATAATGATAATTTTTATTCTTCATAAAATCATTATATGATCATAAATATTCCTATAATTTCCCTTGTGAGATCATCTAAAACAACCAATCTGCATGACATAAAAGACAAAGCTAACCTAGTCAACTAGTTTGACTAATTTATAAGTGTTACTTACTAATGAGGAATCATTTCATGATATGAGGCATTGGTTCATGTCTTAAATTAAAAATATTTTTAGGTTTTAAAAGTTCTATGTAGGTTCTAATTTCCATCAAGTACTAGTAGTTAGGCTATTAGGCCTAATTTGGCCTAGTAGACCTATTTACTCAATATAGTGAAGTGATTATGGCATAGAAAATTGTTGATAAGAGATAATGTGAAGTTTTAATTCCATAAAATTTATCCATTCCATGTAAAACTGAACCTTGATGTCATCCACATGCTTAACTAGTCCTTGTGATGAGTTAATTGTTCTTCAACTGATCCAATCACATGCATAACCCATCTTGAGTTCCAATTCATGAGTTAACTCACTTCAAAAAGAGTTTTATAATAAATATATGGATTATAATGCTAGATAAGGACATTTTAAAAATTAAATTCTTCTAACCACCCTTTTTTCAATGTCAAAGAGCTCATGCAAGGAACATGCAAGGCACCAAACATAGGAAAACTTCTTGAAGACCATTTATAACTACTGATAACTAAATTGAGACTAGAGATATATTAAATTTGAGATTATTCTCTTCTTATCTATGCCATATTCTATTATCTTCTTCTCTTTTGATATATATTCAATCATTTAGGCCATTTTTCAATATCCCTCAGGTTGGTATACAAAAATTACACTAAAATTATAACTTGCACTTGAAGTCAATAAAGAAAGTTTGTTGTAAATTAATTCATGGTTATTAGTATGTTTAATTATTATTTATTTGTAGACAATTATGTTATTTATCTCCTTTTTTTATGTCCTTTTCTCACCTAATAATGTGATTTTATCCTTTATAGGTCACTTGAAGTGTTAAATAATAGAAATTGTGTTAAAGAATGTTTAGTATGTAGTGTCTTTAAAGACCTTCATTCATGTACCTTCAATTTGAAAACCTTATATCAAACCTTCATCTAAAAAAATCATGTTTAGTATTTTTCTAAGAAAGTAATGTTGACAAATTATTCCATTTTTATTCACAAGTGTACCCAAGTTCAAGGTTTACAAAGGATCATTCATCATATAGATGTATCACCATCAATAGCATATATTTCCCTTTAAGTAATATTTATTACCCTTTTCATCCCAAATTCAAGTAGGCTTTATTAATGACACAAAATTTATCTATTGAGAGGATCTAGCCTCATAATATATAGGTCTAGTCTAGCTACAGGTAACCCACAACCTTAAACCATTCCAATGTTAGTCTAAGTTTAAAGCAAATTTGAAAAATATACCTTCAGTAGGGTGAAACTTGGGTTGATAATAGTTTTGAAATGCTAGATAGAACTACTTATTCATAGGATTTGGAGCACACATGCAAATTTGAGTATAGTATCAAGATCTAAAGGTGTTAGAGTCATATTTCTAGACATTTCATGGCAAGAGTGGTTATAATATCTTCCTCAAAAGGGAAAGAGACTGAATTCACTAAGTTGTCTTTTTAATCAGTAAAGAGAAAGAAGACTTCTCATTCCCATAAAAATCCTATACCACTTATTTATCCTATTATTTTCCAAAAAAAAAATTCCTTTTTAAACAAATATTGTTCAACCAAACATTATGGTAAATCCTATACCTCAAATGTCTATTCCTAAAAGACAAGATTTTATGTATTTTAATGGTGGCAACCCATTAAACATCAATCAATTTGATGATATTATAGCTGATACATTAAAGAGCCTTCCTTATTTCATAGGAGAACTACTTTGAAAAACAATGAACTTCAATGGTACATATGGTTGATACATGCATCCATTCACACCTAGGATGAGTTTGGAGAACTATTTCGAAAGAACTTTGAAGACAAGATTGATCATCTTTATTTGGTGGAGCAATTGATTACAATCAAGAGGTTCCCTCATGAGTTCATGGTGGATTTCAACTACAAGTTTTAGAAAACCTATAATAAGATCCATGCAGTTATCAAACCCACTCCTAGCTATGAATTTTTGTATTATTTAAAATCTCTCAATTTAGATGTGGTAGTTATGATCCAATCCATGGGAGGAAACACTTTGCCATATGATTATGAAGTAGCCATAAGGGCTGGAAATTGCCTAATATAAGTAGGTAAATTATCTCTTAGACCACTTATGCCTTTCTTTCTAGAGATTCATCCTCTTGTACCTAATGTTACTCCATTACAAAATTCATCTAGTATTCATCAAATGGAGGGTAATAAGTAGAAAAATTTGGGATTATAAAGAGTGCATTCAAGGCTCAGAATAACAAGTTGGTTACTTTAGAGAGGTATCAAGTTCCACCTTATAGACCTTACCAAGATCCTAACCAATATTATAAATATAATAGGCCTCCTTATTATCCCAATAAGTAAGGATAAGGGCATAATTAAAAATCAAGGCCATATAATGCTTATAATCCCAATACTTTCAATAATTCTATAGACTTGGTTCTAACTTTGAGAAACTATGCTCAATAAGGCAAATGGACTAATCAGTGGGATTAATAAAATAATATGGAAATGGATCTAGCTGGTGAGGATACACAATAATATTTTATGCAATAAGGTTCAACTCTTCCACCATATTATAATAATCTAACTTCATAACATAAGGAAGATTCTCTATGACATGGAAACATTCCATCTTTCACTCAAGTTGAGGTACCAAATCAGCAAGGATAAGGTATTAGTAAAACACACGCTGAAACCATTTTTGTTAATTTCTAAGAAGGTGATAATTGATATTATTCGATGGTATAAAATTAAGTTCAAAATATGTCTATTGTGGATAACCTAGTTACAGCTCATACAAGGTCAAGGAGAAGGGAAGTTGGTGATGCTTTAGGCCCTAAAAGGGAAGTTCTTCTTCCTTATCAACCAACTCAAAAAACCACCACTCAATATGCACCTCAAAAGCCATCAACTCAATAAGTACAAGATGGTAATGGGCATAATTTAAAAGGGTCATTTTCATTTCACAATTGACAAAACATTTAAGTAAAATTTATTTTTCTAAATTTCAGCCCTAGACAACCACTTATCATCTTAGTATTGTGGATCAAATGAATAAGGCATCTATTTCTATTTCTATCCTATAAGAAGAGCTTTCAAAGATGCATGTTTCAGAAAAACAACTAGAAAGAGTAAATTCTATTATAATAAATTCTAATCATGTTATTGAGCCTCAATATTCAAAGGTGATTAAGACACATCCCTTCTATCTTTCAGTTGTCATAGGAAATTATCTTGTTCATAATTGTATGAATGACAGTGAGGATAATACCTCTATCATACCTAAATTAATAGCTGATAATATAGGAATTTAGTATGAGCCTCATGAGAAAGGCATTTTGTAATTGGATGGATCTCCTACTAATACCATGGGTGTTATTAGGGATCTTAAGGTCATACTTGTTACTTGTCCTAATTTTACCATTTCATAAGATGTAGTAGTTGTTGATGTTCTACCCTACTTTGGCTTATGCTTATCCAGAGATTTCACTGATAAAATAGGGGATATATTTATTTTTATTGGTCCTACATGGTTTTTACAACCCAGTATGGGATAAAGGTACTATAAGGTCTAAAACTATATCAAGATTCCATTGAGAACCTTATATACCTAGCTTCTCAAATGTGAATTACACAATCTTAGAAGAAGATGAAAATTTTAGTGATCAAGAACCTTCCAAATCACTTGAAGGTATACTAAATATACTCCTTGATGAGTGATAATATGATAATCATGGTTATGATCCCTATAAAATTATTGAAAAATCAGGTTTTCATGTCTACTACATACATGAATAAGGTGACATAATGCCTAGTCTCTCCAACACAATTTAGGGTCAGGAAGGAGTGTGGAATTTATTCTTTGATGGATCCAAATTAAATAATGGGAATGGGGAAGGTGTTATTTTTTTAATCCTCTAAATAAAATTTATTAATATTTTAATTCAATTATACATCTAATATTGTAGAGTATGAGGCTCTTATTCTTGGTCTATATTGGGCAAGAAAGAGGAGTATTAAGCTTCTGCAGGTTAAAGGTGAAAATAAATTGGTAGTGAAACAAGTAAAATTTCTGAGTGCAACCAAGAATCCACTTCTAAAGGCATAAAAACACAAGTTTTGGGACCTTATGGAATACTTTTAGGAATTTGAAATTCGCTCCATTCCTAGAGGAGCCAATCAACATGCAAACAAGCTAGCTATAATTAGAGCACAATATGATATTATTGATGATATAAAAGACACTAAAGAGAAATATGAAATAAAGTTTTTATTCAAACCTTTAGTTCCTAATAATGAGTTAAATTTTAAAGTTTTTGATAGTGATAAATAGATTGTTTGTTTCCTACAAAATGAGGCAGAATTCTACCCAAAGGATCATGATAAGTTACAATGCCAATATGAATATCAGATTTTTAAATTAATATCAAATAAGTTAACTAAGGGTTTTCTAGATTTAAAAAGTATATTTAATGAGGATTATCAGTTGATAAAATATAAGGTAAGCATCTCTACGAAAAAATAACATTATGGGCAAATTACCATAGTTGAAGACAAGCTACTCAAGTTGGGAAAAGTAAACACTAATAATGAGAGAGAAGATTTCATAACATTGTGCAAGGATTTTATAGATTTTTTTCATGATAATATCATTATTTGAAAGGTTTTGACCTTGAGATTCATAGAACATAATATTAAGTTTGAATACGATGCCAAACTTGTGAGATAGAAGCAAAGGTCAATCAACCCCAAGGTTGAGATCCTTATGAGAAAAGAGCTTAAAAAGCTAATTTAATCCAATATAATATTTCCCATAAATAATTATAAATGGGTTGAAAATATTGTACCTATGAGGAAAAATAATGGAGAGATAAGGTTATGTGTAGATTTCAAAGATCTTAATAAAGTGCCATTGAGAGATCACTATCCTTTTCCCTCTATGGATCATATTTTCCAAAGAGTTTTAGGTTCACAGAGGTTTTATCTACTTGATGGATACTCTAGTTATAATTTTATATTAGTGAAAGAGTGAGATCAATATAAAACTATCTTCAAAACTAAGTGGGGTAACTATGCATATAAGAAAATGCCTTTTGGACTCTCCAATGTTGGAGTTGCTTTCCAAAGGGTAATGGCTGTTGATTTTTAGGGGCCCTTAAATGAAATGGTTCTTTTTTATCTTTATGATTTTATTACATTTTTTAAATAGCATAACTATCATTTGACACATTTGAGATTGGTATTTGATAGGTGTAGACAATATGGGGTCTCTTTGAACCCCTAAAAGTGTATCTTTGTAGTGCATGAGGGAAGACTTCTTGGATATATTGTATCCAAGGCTAGACTTCTATTGATCCTAAAAGAATAGAGGAAATAATTTATCTATATTTTATTAAACACAATAAGGGATTGAAAATATTCTTGGGAAAGATCAATTTCATTTGGAGGTTTATTCTTGGATTTGCATAATTGGTAAGGACACTCACTCATATGCTTAAGAAACATCAAGAGTTCACATGGAGAAAAGAAGGAAAGAGAAGTTTTGAGGCCATAAAATAGGCCATTATCCAATATCCTACTTTTATCAATCCTAATTCCACTAAATATTTCTTCTTGTATGCTTTATCTACATGTAATACAATTTCTACCATGCTTATCCAACAAAACAATAAAGGATCATAATAGCGTATTGATTTTTCTAGTAAAGCATTGGAAGGGTATGCAAAGAAGTATTCATTTGTTGAAAAAAAATCTTTTTTTTATAAGAGAATTTAAAAATTTATAACATTTGGTCTACAAAAACAAAATATTTTTGATGGTAGATCATCCTAGTGTGAAGGATTTTATCCTTAACAGAGACTTAAGTGAAAAGAGGGCTAGTTGGGTGACCAAGTGGATGGAATATGACATTAAAGTTAATGTTAAAAAGTTGGTAAGAGGTAGAGGAATTTTTGAACACCTTGAAATATATGTTAAAGAAGAAAAAGAAGTGATTTTGATAGTTTAAGACACTCAACATGTAGTTGCAACTATCTCTCCTTCTAGCTAGGCACAAGACATAACAATATTCCTCCAAATAGGATAGTGTTCTATGGGATTACATGGGAAAAAGTGGAGAAAATTTAGGTTAAAATATACACCTTACTTAATTATTTATGGAGTTATCTTCAAGAAGGACATTGGAGGTATGTTTTTAAGATTGTGTTGAAACTAGTCAAATAGACAAGTTGTTAATGAAATTTCATGATGGGCCTTCATGAAGCCACTTTACATCTAGGAATACAACATCAAATATAATAATATATGGTTATTTTTGGATTAATTTATTCAAATATTCACATGCATGGGTTTTAATATGTTCAAAGTGTGTAATGTTTAATAGAAAATATAGACTTGTTGTCATGCCTTTGAAACTTATTTAAGTTGAGGAACCCTTTATGCAATGGGGTTTATATTTCATTGGAATGATTCATCCTCCATCAAGTCTAGGTCATAAGTGGTTTTTGATCTATACATATGAATTTACTATGTGGGTGGAGGCAGTTACACTCAAGGAAGAAAATGAGAACTCAATTATGGAATTCTATGACAACCTAATGACTCATTTTAGAGTTCCTTCAACCATCATATCAGATAATGATTTGGAATTTAGTAGTGAAAAGGTATGTGAATGGGATATTTATCATGGTATTTATCTTAAATTTTCATCAAATTACTATCCATAGGGTAATGGAATAGTAGAGTCCACCAACAAGAATTTGATTAGGATCATCAAGAGAACAATGGAAGACAATCAGAGAGGATGGCATACCAAGTTGAATACTAACTTATGGGTAGATATAATCACTCAAAATAAGGACATTGGTCACTCTCCTTATCTTCTAATTTATTTTATAGAATCAACGCAGACCATTTCATTATAACTTCTAGCCTTGGAGCTTGCAAATTAGCTAGAGCTTATGGAGAATGATGCAATGGAGGTAATAATGAATGAATTGAGAGAGTTAGAGGATATACGAGACAATGTTATGCATAATATATGGTCCAACCAAGAGAAATTAAATAAATATTTTGACATGAGAGATTCATCCAAAAATTTTAAACATGGTGACATTACACTCAAGTGAGATGAAGACCGTGTTAAACTAGGTAAACATTCCCAATTTGATAGCCTTAAGAGTGACCCATACATTATTACTGATTGTAAGGAAATTAATTATTTACAAATTTCCAAACTGAGTGGTGATAATCTCTTTATTACTATCAATAGAATGTTCCTCAAGTATTGATAATAGGAGAGTAATTCTTTTATACATAGATGTAGTTTCATTCCTCTAAGTGCACATGTTGCACATACTTTGTTAGTTTTTTGTTTTTCTTCAGTTGTCACTTGTTATTTCTTGTTTGTTTACTTATTTTGTGTCAATTTTTAAATTTTTTATAGTTTCAAAGCATAGTCCAAAGTCTGATATAGTAAAGAGATTTTGTTTTTTCTTTACTATTAGGCTAGTCAACCAATGTGAATTGCCAAAAATGTTGGTAATTTGGCTTGTCAAGGCCAAATACCAACACCTGTAATTGAAAATTTTCATGGCCATCATATTTTTATTAATTGTTAAGTAAAGACATATTTATTTTAGTGTCATGCCAATAGTGTCAAGTGTCATTCTGAGGTTTTGATAGAGATTAAAGTGGTCTTGTGATCTGAAAGTGCTCTAATGAAAATGGTGAAAAGAGGATAGTTGATTATTTATCATGAGTTTTAAAATCATAAATTGGTATATGGAAGGTATGAAACAATATATAAATTTTTAAAGTGTGATAAAAAATCATAAAAAGTCTATTTTAAACCTTTTAGGAGGCTATAATATGCTTTTATGACAATCAATGGTAATTGTCCTTTGTAAAACTATGTTTATATTACCTAAAAATACAATTTGTGGTCTTTAAATTTTAAATTTTGTGTCAAAAGGCCAAAAAAATATTCATAATAAATTTGAACACATTCATATTCATGACTTTACCTTAGTCATAAGGTTTTATGCATTGAAAATATCATTTCATGCAAGTTTAAGCATGGGAAAAGCTTTCTTTAGCTCACACATGCCAAATTTATCCCCATAAGGATGGAAAATGACTTATATTTTGTTATAAAAATCTTTTTGACTCATTATATTCATTATCTTACCCTAAATTATTGCTTCAGGGCTTTAAGTTTGAAGAACATGCAAATAAAGGATCTTTTTAATGTATTTTCATGTGTAAGTATTGACTTGTATGGTATATTCCATACATCAGATCTCAAGATCATGAAGATGAAGATATATAAGGTGTTATAGAACAATTTCAAGGAAAAAGGATCCAATATAGGCCTAAATCTAGTTCCCTCCAGTCATCTAGCTTCTTTGCACATAGTGAGAGCCCTTCAAGTCTGTAGGTGGTATGACCATGAGAGAGAAAATCAAAGTCTAAAAATTTTGGAAAAAGAAATTAGTCTCATAGGGATTAAAAATTTTGAAATTTGTTCTTAATTTGGTCCTATATCCTTCATGAATCATTCCTTTGAAGTTAAAGCACTCACTATGTCTCTTTCATCCAAGCAAGCAGTCAATCTTCTGAGTTTTCTCTTCATCTAGGCATCATGGAAGAAAAAATCAAGTTTGTAGAGTTTTTCAAGAGAATGATAAACCTTTACATGGAATTATATAGTTCTTTACACATGTGTATGGGTCATATTGAGATCAAGAAGGCATAATAGTGGAAATATGTAGTCTGCAAGCATACAAAGAGAGTTGTATGGTAGAGGAGAGAAAAGGAACATCAAGAATTGTTGGATTCTTATTTGAATGGTTTTAATTAATGTTATATGTGCCTTATTAAATTCACTCAAAATTTTCTTCACATATTCTTAACAAGGAATCCATTAATGGCTCTCAAGAGTTGTCATGGAGTCACTATTTATCATATGATAAAGAAAGTTAGCATATGTTAAGGTTTTATCAGAGTCTTAGGGTTCCATTTTAACACCATATACCTCATTCAAAGATATAAAAATTTATATATCTTGTAGAGGCTATTCTTATACTAGCTTAAGACCCTTAATATGGTGCCAACATACACTTCTCATTTTCTTTTCACCTCCATCATGTTTCATTCCATCTCATTGTCTTCTCACTATTTTCCATCATTGCATAAGCATATATTTTCATTCCATTTTAATTTTCATGGTTTCACATATTCCATTCACATCATACCACCTTAAAATCATTTCCATCTCATGGATTCATTAACAAGAATATTCAAGAATATTGGGAAGCATCATGGTCATTTAAAGACTCTAGAAACCATAAAGCCTTATAGGAATCATTACCTATAGCCAATGAAAGATTATGACAGTCAAGATTTTTCCTAAAGATATAAAGGAAGAAAAGACTTCAAGAAATCTCTTTCAAGGTGTTGTTTCATTCCTCTCTCATCAAGTTGCATAGGTAGAAAAGGATCATGTTCATGTTTTGTGACCTTCTAAAGGTCTAGCTCCACATAGTCCGTACAAGTGACATCCAACTATAACAATTCTAAAATGAGATCAATCAAATGCATTATGGAGATAATATTCAAAAATATGATTTAAATCATGGTGTTCATAGATCATTAAACTCCTATTTCTCATTGGGAATCAATCCAATATATTCTTAGTAAGATCATCAAGTTGCTATAGGGTCAATATCTTATGATGAAGGTAACCTATAGTTAGGACTTTCAAGGACATAGTCATAAGCCCAAGGAGTGGGAAAAATTATGAAATAGACTTTAAAAAGAGTTTAACCTTTAAATAAGGTTTTTGAAACTAATGGAGATCATATCATGACTATATGAGAACTCATGGACATCTTGTGACTTTTTAAAACTCTATAATAATCCTGAAACCCTTTTACAGTCCATACAAGGGCCTAAAATTGATGCATAGTCAAGAGTATCATGAGGAAAGGTATATTTTCAAGAAGTTAGAATTAGGTGTATGAAAGAGACATTGTTTTAAGGTAATGGTTATGAAATTTGGATCAAAGGAAAACCTAAATAAGGATTAAACTCAGATAAGGTCCTTTTATCATATGGATCACCACCTACAATGGGGTTTGAATCATATCCATTGATAAGAAAGTATTTATATACCTTTAGGTTCATGAGTTTGTTTGTCTAGTTTTGATAATCATGTTAAATTTGATAAGTTCTATTAAACCTTGATGTTCCAATGACACAAACACATGGTCATTTACCTCATGACATCCACCTACAACCATACAAGAGTAAAAACATATCTCTAAGTTATAAGGAATGGGATAAATGTGATCTAATGGTAGATTAATAATTGATGATGTGAATGAGGTCAAGAAAATGAATAGAGTGTTATAGGCAAACCTATAGTCAAAGTCAAATTCATGAAAATGACCACCTACAACCATACTAGGTGGTCATTTCCACTCATACATCCATATATTCTCAAGGTGCAATTTAATACCATTCCTATCAAGGAGGATAATTTTGAAGTGAATTATAGAAGTAAAGTAAAAATTGGGCATCTAAAAAACTTTTAAATATCACTAAAACTATTGCTAACTCATGAGAGGAAGTACATAGGCCTATAAAAAATATGACTATGTATGATCCTAAAACCCTTAAAAAGTCAATATGCTCAAGGAAAAGGTTATTTATGGGGTTTAAAGTGACTTTAATAGTTTTAAAATAATAAATATATGATGAAATGGTTACCAAAAACCTCTATTTATAACAAAATCACCTACAATAGTGTTATGATAGTCATGTCATAATGAGGTTTCTTGAAGATGCATGGTTTGATAAGGTGTAACATAGTTCAAGAAGTGACTAAAAAAGAGGTGAGTAATTGAAATAGGGATTTTAATGGCCTATTAAAATCCTAGTCATCATCCTTAAGCATAAATATAAGGTAGAAATAAGAAAACTCAATCTTAAGACTTGAAGCACAGGCAACCTACTAGTCAATTTTGGTAAAAAAACATCTATGGTACTCTATATGCAAAATCCAAGCATGAAACTTGGTAGAGTTTGTGATTTAACTATTTTGGGAATAATAGAGTTTTATTCCTATTTTAGTTAAGGATCTAGATTAATAAATCAGTAAGTAATATTGAAATAATTATAGTCCTAATTTGTATAACTTATTTGTCTTTTAAACCTTTCTAAAAATAACAATAAATAAGGAGAAATAATGACTTAGTTGGAAGTAGGTTGAGACAAATAAGATAGGGTTTAAAATTGGTTGTGAAATATTAGGATAGTGTCATAAATTATAGTTTGGATTTTATTTAATGAAATGATAGGAGCACCAAAAATAGGACACTTTAGGGTTTGATGTTGTTGTCCACTCTTGCCACTATTGTCCAAACTAGTCACAGAGATCTAAACTTTTTGGGTTCTATGTGATGTTCTTGTGTGATCCTACTTATGAAATATTGAGTGATGAATGTCAATGGAGCTCATTGTAGAGATGATCTAGTATTTAAACCCTAACCATCCTTCATGCTTGATAAACAAGATTTGAATCACTTGAAAAAAGGGGGGGTTAGTGTGTGTAAGATGCACTAAATGTGTGGTCCACACCTGTTGTGTGGGCATGATGCCTACATACCAATACTTTGAAGAGGGATCAAGCCATATGTAGTTCTCCCACCTAATGTGTTTTGTGTAATAGTGTAATGAAGATGCTAAATTCCAAATTGAGAGTGCTAAAAGTGGCTAGGGACTGGTATGAGAGATTGAATATGTTTATAGCTATGTTGGTTGATTGTATGCAAAAAATAGGGAAATTTACCTTAGTAGTTTACTTGTATTCTTTATTGCTTTGTAATATTTGTCATCTCCATTTATAAATGACCTTTGGATGGGATTTTATAGGGAACTATTGGTCATGGGTTTGATGTATTTTCACTAAGCTAACATGATGAAGGATAAGAATCACATGAAAATGATCATTAAGGCTTAAATTACAATTAGATAGGAGCACCAAAAATGAGACACCCTAGGGTGTGGTGTTATAGTCTAGGTATGGCACTCTTGTCCTAAAAGTTTGAGACCTAGAGGGATAGGACTAACCTAGGAAACACAACCTAGGTGAGGTGAAATAATCATTCAGAAGGTTTGGGTTGACTAGGAATAAGAAAAAATGTGTCTATAAGGATCATAAGAGCATGAAAAAAGGACTAATGGATTTGGTGTCATAAGCCACACTCAAACTACCAATTTGGACATTTTATATGACACCATTTTCCCTTCCTTTATTCTAGTGATGTAGCAAAGCAAAATATTATAAAAAAGGAAAAATTGAAAGCTTACCTAAACTTACCTATGAGGTTGAAGCCAATGGAGATGTGTTATGTTGAATGATGTTGGATATGTGCAAGGTATGTCTTATACCAAGATTAATATCGTGAATGGAGATGAGTTCTCAATTTATTAAGAGTGGCTTAAGAATGTAAAGACTAGCCCTTTGGCTCCATCATTTCCCACTAAGTGAATTTATGTGATCCTACATGTGTTAATTGATGTTTGGGCTATGGGTCTAAGCCCTCTGAGCAGGTGTCTCAAGAATACAAAGGCTTGATAGTCCTTTAGATCCATCATTACCCACTAAGTGAAAATATGAATTGATACTAGTATAGATGTGTGTTGTATGAGATGGCTCCTAATTATCATGAATGCTCTAAGATCTAACAATGTGACATGGATAGCTGATTGTGTATTAGAAACTAGGACAATCTTTGCCACTATGAAAGGTGGATATTAGGATTGTATGAAAGCCACTCCAAAACTAGGAACTAGGCTTAAATGAAATCCACTTCAAAATAATGCCAACCACCTATAAATGGAATCAAGCACACAATTTCTAAGAATACCTAGGTAATGTAATAAAATAAAAAGAAAAGAAGGCAAATGTGTTGCACACATTTTCCCCAATCACTGATGTTTATAACATGAATTTTGATCTAGAAGTTATACCAACTATCTAATCTAAAATTGGAAGTGAGAGCCATCATGCCATGCATGATGCCCCCTATAACTATATTCTCTAATAAAAATTGTACTAAAACTACCCAATCTAAACTGACTTGTAGCTAACAAAACTATAATTGAACTTACCTTTTTGTCTATTTTTGGAAAATTTAGATTTTTTGCTATTTGGACAAGAGCACCAAAAATAGGACACTTTGCTATTTGGTACTATAATCTAATTTTAATAATCTTGTCCTTTATTTATTTTTTATCATTTTTCTATATTTGTCACTATGTTTTGGTTTGTTCTACCTAGTTTGGCTTCTAAATGTTGTTTTTAGTGTTCTAAAAACTAATTTTTGATCGGTAGAGAGCTCTAATTTCTTTGACAAAACCCCTTACTGATACCCCCTATTATAAGGGTAGGAATGAATACCCTAAAAATAAAGATACCTATAAGTATGTTATGCTTTTAAAATACATGATATATTAGTGATAATCAAAAAATATCTCAAGATATAGAATAGTTTATATTCAAGATTGTTAGACAACCAGGGGTATACCTAGATAGATGTAACAATGTAATAGCATGTGCAATATACTGAACTACAACTGGTAATGTTAGTTGTTAGTTATTAGTTTGTCAAATATGGATGGAGTATGATGTCCATCATGGCATCCAAAAAAGTAAGATAATGCATGATGTGGATCATGGAATTGCAAATAATTAAGAAGAAATATGAAAGCAAGCACACAAGGTAGGAAACAAAAAGAATGCAAAAGTGGGCAAGTGGCCAATAAAACAAGGTACATGGGCACATGAAACTCAAACTAGGAAAGAAAGCATACAAGGCATGTTAAAAATGCCATACATATATAATTACAAACAAGACTGACATGAGGGTCACATGCACATATAAGAGTACAAGTAAAGGATATTGGCAAATATCCTAAGGTACAGACAAAAATAGAATCAAAGGACATTATAAAATGTCCTAAGGCACACACAAGAGACAAAATATGAACTGAGAAATGCAATCACATTAAGCTACTCAAAGCAAGAAAGGAAGGAATGTAAATGTTGTAAATACAATCATATCAAACTAATCAAAGCAAGAAGTGAAAGTATGCAAGACATGTAGTAAAAGACTAGGTAAATGTTAAGAAATACACAATTTCTATATACTAGTGAGTGTTGATAGTATAATCTATGAAAGTTAGTAAGTAATGTACATCAATATGATAACTAGAGTGTGTGGTATATGAATGACATAACTTGGATGTTGTAGTCATGTAGAATATTGCCCCAGTGGGTAGATATGTTGATGTATGTCTTAAATGTATAAGTAGGATGCCCCCTCAATGGGTGGAGTGAAGCAATCAAGGATCTGGGTGTCACTACACACACTCAAAGAAGATCAAGTGAAGCATGGTAAAGTATATAAATCAACAAACAATAACATATAAAAAATGTAAGTTTAACATGGTAGTAGAAATGTAAAGCATGGATGGTGCATATAGTTGAAATGTTTTTGGTATTTTTGATTTATTTGAATGTTTGTGTATTTTTGACATATTTGAATGTTTTTATATTTTTAGTTTTTTTAATGTTTTTATATTTTGAAATGTTATATTGTTTTTGGATTTTTGGAATAATCTATGTACAAGTAAACTAAAAGGAAATTATGTACAAGCATATGAATAAAGAAATATCTACACAAATGACGTAAAAAGCTAGGCTAGAGGGGGTAAAAGGTTTAAGGATGGAACCTGCTAGGGATAGAGATGGAGGAAGGGATCATGACCATCATCAAATGCCTCAAGATAATCATAATAAGTATCATCATATGCCATAGACTTTGTATACGTGATGGCTACCTCACCAGGTGTCAATAAGATCTATGATCTTTGTGTAGGTGGAAATCTATCACTCATAATGGTGTCATCCTATAGAAGGAGAACTAAAGATTTATCTTGTGGTGAGGATGTTGATTATCCTATGGGATTTTTATCTTTGGTTGTAAATAACTTTGATGAAAGTGGTGAAGCTAGTGTTGGTGGTAATGTAATCTAAATAATACCTTAAAATGTAGTTTATCCAATCTATACTATAGATTTGTACATGAGTCAGTGTCATGTCCTATGATTTTATGAAAGAGACAAAATGGATGACCATCCTTCCATGATAACCTTCTAATAGATTGATGTCATACTATTGGTAGTGTGATTAATCCATGATCAAGTAACACCTATAGCATAATATGTGGTTGATGTTGTGTGTTACCCACCTGAATCTGAATGAATGGCTCTATATCCATAGAGGTAACCATGTGGAATTTATGTGACACATGATATTTCTATGGCTAAGAATGTGTGATATATCCTGAGAGTGTAGTGAGAGATGCTAAGAGTGATGCAAGATGTGTGATGAGGGATCTAGAGTCACCTCATTACTCTCTTAGGCCAACTAGTGCAAAGCTCAATCCACACCAATAGTCATTTGTGAGTATGGGTTTTGTATCATCATTTGACGTATCTTATGAATCTATATCAACATCATGCACATATGCTAACTCAAAATTTACCACAAGAGGTAACTATAATATGGGAGTCTCGTCAACTTTAGTAGTATAAGATGCTAGTTTTGTGAGAGTATCTATAACTTATGAAGTAACTATGACTACCAGAGGAGCTATATATATATATATATATAATCAACTGGTAATGCTATAACTAATGTCAATAATTGTGTAATTATAATAGGTGTAGGAACTATGTCTGATAGAGTAGCTAGAATGACTAAAGCTGCTATAACTAGATGAGTATATAAAGTTGAGGAAATAATTGTAAGTGCAGGAGTGAAAGATGTGCTAATCTCTCCTACCTCATATATATGTATCTGGTCAAGATAAATGTAATGAGGTGGTGACTCGAATGTGATATGAGGTGTCCCATCTAGAAAAATAGTTGAAGATGACTCTATAATTCTATAATATCTAAATGGTTGGTTATCTATTGGGCATGTGTATAGATTTCCTTCATGGAGAAACTTAACACATTGATGAAGAGTCAAAGGAACTTCCCCCATAGTTTGTATCGAAGGTCATCTAAGTAAAAGGTTATAATGAAGAGGACCTAACATGACCTAGAACTCTATAGAGAGGGTTTTGGGCCCTACCATGATATCTAAAGAAATGATGCCTAATGTCTATCATGGTATATCATCAAACCCTCTAATGTTCTTATATGACTTTTGAATGGATTCCATATCTATGCCCATGGTCTATAAGAATGTAATATTACATATATTAAGTCTGAAACCACTATCAATTAGAACTCTCTTAAATTCACTAGTTTTGACTCGAGCTTGTATAAATAGTGGTAAATTTTGAACAATAATTCCCTGAGAAGGCATGTCCTCATGATTAAAAGAGATAACATATTATATAGTTTTTAATGTGTTGACCACTAATGCAAAATAAGAAGGATCTGAATCAATGGGCATAGAAGTTTGAGTGAGTGCTTGGTAAAGAATGTCTTTGAATACATTGATTTTCTAAAGTAGTTCTAACATGGAAATATTAGCTAGTGTGTTTCTCAACTGATCAAAAATATCATATACCTTGTGTAAATCTGCTTGTGTAGGTGGGTTGGGCCTAGGATAGGAAGGAATATGAGGGTACTGAGGCTCCTAACTAGAGAAGGGATGTATGGTGGCCTATCAAGTAACAACTCTAAATACATTATCTACTAGCCATATAGGACTAGTAGTAGCTATGGGAGGAGAGTGAAGATAATTGATAGGTCAAGGTGGTGGAGGGATAAATGGTGTCAACTAGGATCTTTGATGATGGGTAGTGACCTAGGGAAGAGTACAATAGACCATGAAATAAGAATCAACACAGGATAAAGGCTCTAAAGGAGGTAAGGCAAGAGGTATCTTAACATGTTTAGTAATGAATTTATTACTATCATCCCATACTATAAAAATTAAGCATGAAAGGAAACTAATGAAGCTTTGTATTAGAATATAGTAAACTTCATCATTCAAGTACATGATAGGACCAAGTATGGACTCCTCATTATTTGCAATAAATGTTTTGAAATGAGTGAGATCTATTTTTTAATTTTATGTGAAATCTGATTTGAATGTAAGGTGATAACTCAAAAGCAAAGGGACCTAATAAATTCAACTAGGGGTTGAAAGAAATAATTTTAAAATTACTACGGCAAATTTTAAAAATTAAGTGTGAAATTATGATTTAAAAATGCAAGAAAAATAAAAAAATATTGGAAAAATCAGAAAGGAATTTTCCTTGGGGATTATAGGGTTTTTATGTGCAAATGAAGTAAGTCAGGTTCAATAAATGATTTAACTATTTTGGGAATAATTAAGTTTTATTCCTATTTTAGTTAAGGGTCTAGATTAATAAATCAATAAATAATATTTTAATAATTACTATCTTAATTTTTATAACTTCTTTGTCTTTTAAACCTTTCTAAAAATAACAATAAATAAGGAGAAATAATGATTTAGCTATAAAATGGCTGAGGTGACTAAGATAGGGTCTAGAACTAGTTGTGCAAGACTGGGATAGTACCACAAATCAGAATATAGCTTTTGTTTGGTGAAAGGATAGGAACACCAAAAATAGGATAATTTGGGGTCTAACATTATTGTCCAATCCTACTACTATTGTCCAAACTAGTCATAGAGATCCAAACTTTGTGTGTTATATGTGATGTTCTTATGTGATCCTACCTATGAAATCTTGAGTGTTGAACATTGATAGAGCTAGTTATATAGATGATTTGGTCTTCAAATAATGACCCTCCATCATGCTTTATAAATAGGATTTTAATCACTTGGAAAAGGTGGGGTTAGTGTGTGTAAGATTCACTAAACATGTGATCCACACCCCTTATGTGGGCACACTTCCTACATACCAATACTCTGAAGACAGATTAAGCCATATGTAGTTTTCCTACCTAATGTGATTTTTGTAATAGTGCAATGTAGATGAAAAATTCCAAATTGAGAGTGTTAGAGGTGGCTTGGGACTGGTATGAGAGTTTGAATATGTTTGCATTTATTTTGGGTGACTATATACAGAGAATAGGGAAATTTACCTTAGTAGTTTGCTTGTATTCTTGATTAATTTACAAGATTTATCACCTCCCTTTTTAAATGAAATTTAGATGGGATTTTATATGGAGTTATTGGTTATGGGTTAGATGTATTCATGCTAGGTTGACATGATTAAGGATAGGAATTAGATGAAAATGATCATTGGGGATCAAATTGTAATTGGACAAGAGCATAAAAAATGGGACACCCTAGGGTCTAGTGTTATAGTCTACGTATGGTGCTCCTATCCTATAAGTTCATAACCTAGGGGTATAGAATTGGCCTAGGAAATACAGCTTGGGTGAGGTGGAATCATCATTCAAAAGGTTTGGGTTGACTAGGAATAAGCAAAAAGGTGTCCAGAAGGGTCATAAGAGCATGCAAAAAGGACCAATGGATTGGGTGTCACAAGCCACACTCAAACTACCAATTTGGACATCTTATATGACTAAAATTTGTAATTATGAGTGTTTATACCTACTTATCATCTTGGTTAGGTCATTTTAAGAGTGAAAGTATCCATTGTTTTAACATAGTCAACCCCTTATTTGTTGATTATCAAAGAACAAGCAGATATACTTTTTGGACTAGTATAAGGTTTGGTAGAGGGTTTCAACCTCATGGAAGGTTATTTTAGGCACAATAAGATGATGTTAAATCTTCAAAAACCTATTTAGAGTGATCACACTCCAAATTCCATGCAAACCATGCCCTTGAAGGCTAAAATAGGCAAACAAACCTATAACCCTTTAGGGATACAGTCATCATTTTGAATCCATCTAAGTTTTATTTTCACATGGTGATCATTAAAATAAGGTGGAGACTCATTTAAAATTCTTAAAGAGTTGTTAGAATGAAAGGAATGTAGAAAATTTGTTTATGATGACTCCTAAAGATTATTTCTTACACACACAGTCCTCAATAACCACTCAAAGCACAACTTTATCATGTAGACATATTTTCACACCTTTCTCATGGGATCCCATTCTTATCATGGTTTACTAGGGGGTCAATGTACTCCATATTCATGGTAAGTGGTTTCCCATCATGGGTACGTATGTTATAAATAATTAGTAAGAAACTATGGACCCCTAAAACTTTAAAAAAGCCTTAATAACCACTCAATGGAGGAAAGAAGACAAATTATGCATTAAAATGGCATGTTTGAGATATCAAATTATATTTACTAACTTATCAACTCCCCCAAACACCTCCATGACCTATTGGTTGACACATTCAGTACTCATACTATACAAACTATGATAAATAAAGCTATTTTGAGCTTACAAGCAAAGGAATGAAGGGTAATTTCATATTAAATGAGTTTGAGAAGAAATATAGAGTCCAAAAATTCCTCAATAATACTACTATAGCCATCTATATGGGTCATTTGAGTTATTTCCATAGGTAGATAGTCTGCAAGTTAGGACAAAGAGTTGTTTGTATATAAGTCTAAGAATAATGGTTTGATTAAGCCATTACCATGAATCCTAATCTTCTTCTAAAGGTTATTAATGTTATATATAGTATACAATATCCTTTAAAAATCATCATAAATTTAAAATGCTACAAAACTATGCATATATCTATGCCCATCCCTTGACATCACTAGTCAAAGAAATCAAGAAGGGGTAGAGGGAGCCAAATAGAAGTCATGAGGGCACTTAAAATAACCATGAACATTACCATCTATTCCTAATATAGATGTATTCCAATTTTGAGCCACAATAGAAGCATTATCAATGATCATCTTGGCTAGAAAACACCCGACACTCCTAGAAAACCTATTTTCCTCTCTAAGAGGTGACTTCACATGCTCATCATGGTACACACCTTTTACATCAGATGATAAGGAATTTGGGGGAGTTATATGTATTAATCAAATAATTTTATTTGTCATTGGTTCAAGAATTCAAGGCCCAAGCTTTATGAATCATCATTGAGAACCTATAGCACTCTAAAACCCTTTAAAAACTCTACTACAAATGTGTTTGTGAAGAATTTAAAAAGGATGAATCCAAAATGATTTAAACCTCCTAACTACCACTTTTATCATCATGTAAAATTTTAGATATTCACGTCCATGAGTAGTTGTATGGATGTTTTATGAACATGGTAGAAAACATGATTTTGAGAAGAAAAAGTGCACAAGGAGATGTATAAGGTAGTTTAAGGAAATTAAAATCATTTTAAAGAAAATACTAAAACTTTTTATTCCTCCTTAAATAATTATATTATAATAAATATGCTTATAAGTGCTCTTGGGAGATCATAAAAAATAGCCAATGTGAAGGAAATGAAGGACAAAGCTGACCTAGTCAACTAGTTTGACTAATTTGTAGGTGTTACTTGCCAATGAGGAATAATTTCATGATATGAGGCATTGGTTGATGTATTAAATTCACTATATTTTTAGGTATTCAAAGTTATATTTAGGTTATAATGGCCATTAAGTACATGCAGTTAGGCTACTAGGCCTAATTTGGCCTAGTAAATATGGCATAGAAAATTATTTATAAGAGATAATTATTTACTTAGTCATGTGAAGTGAATATGGCATAGAAAATTATTTATAAGAGATAATTTTAAGTTTTAACACCATAAAACTAATTCATTACATGAAAAATTGACCCTTGATGTCATCCACATGCTTAGCTGGTCCTTGTGATGAGTTAACTAGTCTTCAATTGATCTAATCACATGCATAACTCATCTTAAGTTCCAATTCATGAGTTAAATCACTTCAACAGGAAATGTCTAATAAATATATGGGGTATCATGTTAGAAAAGGAGTTTATAAAAATCAAATATGGCTCACCACCTTGTTTTCAACATCAAATAACTCATGCAAGGAGTATGCAAGGTACCAAACATAAGGAAATTTATTGAAGACCTTTTGTAACTATTGTTATTTTAATTAAGACTAGAGTTATATTGAACTTGATCTTATTATCCTTTCACGTATATCACATTGGATTATATTCTTCTATTTTTCTATATATTGAGGTGCTTAGGCCATTTTTTAGGATCCCTCAGGCTAGTATATAAAAACTATACTAAAAATGTAACTTGCAATTGAAGTTAATAAAGAAAGTTCATTGTCGATTCATTAATGGTTGTTAGTGTGTTTAATGATTGTTGATTTTTATATAAGTGTGATATTTATCTCCTTTTTTATGTCTTTTCCTCACCTACTACTCTGATTTCATCCCCTACAGGTCATGTGAAGTGTTAAAGAATAAAAATTGTTTTGAAGAATGTTAGTATGTAGTGTTTTTAAAGACATTTATTCTTTATAAAATCAATTAGAAAACATTATATCAAACATTCA
Source organism: Torreya grandis (assembly GCA_037957365.1). NCBI lineage: Eukaryota > Viridiplantae > Streptophyta > Pinopsida > Cupressales > Taxaceae > Torreya > Torreya grandis. The sequence goes on from JARHVA010005845.1 coordinate 980,324, forward strand.
TCTAAAACACTCATTTTTAAGATTGTTTTAAGAAATTACTATTGACAAATTATTCCATTTTGATTCACAAGAATACCCAAGTTCAAGGTTTACAGAGGATCATTCATCATATAGGTGTATCACCATCAACATTTTTCATCCCAAAATCAAGTAGGTTTTAGTAATTAATTAAAAACTTATATATTTAGAGGAGCTAGCCTCACAATATAGAGGTCTGGTCTAGTTACATGTATCCCACAACCTTAGACCATTCCAATGTTAGTACAAGTTTGAGGCAAATCTATGAAATCTATCTTCAACATGGTGATACTTGGGTTGATAATAGTTACTATGGTTATTAACCTACTCATTCAAGTCATCCTTGATCTCTTTTTAACCCACACAACCTCCTAACATAATACTTTCACCACTCATTGCTTCATTCCTTAGTGATGGCTTTTTCGTATCCATTTTTTTCAATAATTTCAATTGTATGGATAATATGAGATAGTTATTGAGTATATAAAATAATTTTTAGACACCATATATACTCTACCTTCTCTCCAAGAATTTTCTTGGCTCAAATCTACTCAGAGATACCTTTTACAAACCCTATCTATATCTAATTAGGTCTCTTCTACCCTGTTACACACATAGTCCTTCAAATCCATACACATAAATACTATAATAAGATTTAAAGTAAAAAATATATTAGAGAAGTTTAAACTCTAACTAATCACTAGGTTTTATGAATTTTTAATTATGGAATCTTTCACAATATTAATTTTAGTTTCTAACCCTAGAATAGGACTTACATCGACTATGTTAGGCTGAGAGATGATATCTTGTTGGTTAAGTCTTTTCATGAGGTTTCAAAATTATGTGAGGGTTGAATAAAGTATATACTAGTACTATACACCTTATAAACTTATTTTTTTCCTTGTTGACTCTCTTCTTACCCACTTTTTTCAAAATACTAAGTTTGATTGTGTGTTGATACACAATCATCTACATGGTTTGAAGTGATTTACACAAAGAAATATTGAAAAATTTAAATAAACTCATCAATAACCTTATTATAATTATAATAAATAATTAAAAATGTACGTGTAATCAAATAATCTTCCCATAGACTCTTTTCTTGTAAAAAAAATTCATACATAGTCTTCTTATTTAACATAGAACATAAAATATACAGGGTATGATAGGGTATGTATCTTTCAAATTCAAAAGGGAGGTGTTAATAATTATTTAATTTAGGTCATCACCTATGCATACTAAAATACACACCCTAAAAATTATCTCAAACATAAATATTTACAAGTTTTATATTGCCTATAACTACTCCAATGGTTCTTGGATTCCCTCTCAAGAATGTTGAGAGACTCAAACCACCTGATTCTTATAACGTCTATATGAAGGACTCATTATATAACTCAAGTTTTTAATGAAATAACATATATCCCTTATATATCCCAATCAAATAGACTACACCTTTTTATTCTCCTTCAAACATTACTAAGGACCTAAAACTTGATAAGAGAATTCAAAAAATCAAATTTGCTAAATTAGTGGGAAAAAGACAATTTCAAAATCTAATATATCTAAGTAAAATTTGACACTTTGAGAATATTATCAAGTGTAAGTTATGACTCCTAAGTCCCATAACAAATATATACATGACCACTAATAAAATTGATCACTCAAAAATTTAACAAACAAATAAGATAATTCATCCTTATAAGGATGCCCCTGCATCATACTACCGAGGAGAAAAAAAACATTCCCATAAAAGTCATAAATAATCTTAAATTGATGTTATTCACAACATATCTCTTTCAATTTCATATCCTCCTAGAGACCAATGTCTATTAGAGGAATATAGGCATCTTTGACTCTTAGATAAAGCTATTGTGTCTCCTCTCTTGATGAATTATTTCTTGATATGAATCTCCAAACTGAGCATTGTCAAATTCTTCTTGTTATCCTTCCTCCAAGGAACTACACAAGAAAAAAAAAAGTATAAAAAAATAAGTTCTTTCTTTCCCTCTTGAAGTTCACTTTCTCTCACTCTAATTTTTGACTTCCACTGCTACTTCTTGTATGGTTACTTTTGGTTTCATTTAGCTATGGACTGTCTCCTTCCTCATATTTGTATCCTTATTTTCTATATGTTGTTCATTAATCGCTTGAATGATCACATTATTCTACCCACTTGTCAAATTTTTGCTAGGTATTGAGTTATCCAAAGTAAGTTATTTCAACATTCTGACCTTCCCAATTAACTCATCTAAATAATCCACACAACTTATTAATGACAACGAATTAGACAACCCCGTAATAAAATTTTCAAAGTGATATTTTGACAAAAAATTAGTTTCACAAACCAAATAAGACTTTTGTTTAGCTGTAACATCAATTTATTTAAATTCACCTAATGTATTACTCACCTCATCATGTTTGGATAGATGTAGCAACTTTGTACTTATTGTAATCAATACCTTAAAACTCCTTTCAACTTCTACACTCCATTCTCTCACTTGTTTTTCAACTTTTACTCCACATTCTTTCTCTTGACATTTATCCTCTATAGATACTTGTTTGGCTTCAATGCTGCAACTAATTCTATTTGGAAAATAGTCTTTCTCTCCTAACATAATCACTATGATTGTACCTCTTCAAATACAAAGACTCTCTTTTGAACCTCTCCTTCATTTTTGTTCTTCTTGAACACCACTTGATCAAATGATTCTTATTTTTCCCTGAGCCTATTTATTGGCACAACTACTTCATCTCTTTCATCAAATCTTACACTTGCATACACACATGTTAAAAAATAATTAGATTGATAATCATGAGGTTTGGTTACCCCCTTCTCTTTTCTCTATGGATACTTGGTTAACATTCTCAATTGTCTTTTCTCTTTACACACTTCTTCTTGTCATTTCTTCTTTCCCATGATCTCTTAGAGAGGCCACTCAACTAGTTTTATGATGCTAAATAAAAAATATGGAGTCTCTATCCTTCTATCTTAAACTCTTTTTAAGATCCCTTATTTGATCCCCTCTCTCTCTCTCTCTCTCTCTCTCTCTCTCTCTCTCTCTCTCTCTCTCTCTCTCTCTCTCTCTCTCTCTATCTCTCTCTCTCTCTCTCTCACACACAAAGCCTTTATTGCTTAAGGGCTTCAACCACAATAACTTTCCCAAAGAACATACCAACTCTGATACCAAAATGATAGAGAGGTATCTAGAAAATGACCATATTATGGATATACTAATAAAATTACAACCTTACCTCTACCAACCCAACTCTGATTTGACTATCCTTGTCCTTTTTGATGTCCTTCTTAATCTTTGTTCTTGGAAACTTATGAATTTAACCTCTTTGTATGCTAGGTTCTTAAACCCACTCTTGAACCATCAAATCTCCCTCTTCTTGAAAATCCTTCACACTAATTCATTTATTATCTTTCATCAAACTTAACACAATAATATTTTATTCATGTCTATTCTCCACCTTCTCATGTACTATTCTTTCTTGCTTACTGAACTCACTCAGTCATCTATACCTCCTTTCTTACATACAATCATCACTTACTTTCCTTGTTTATAACATACTCATTCTCTAATGCATGTTCATAATAAAATTAGTTTAATAATTAATTAATAAGGTATTGAATTTATGAAGTTTCTTATGGTCATTACCCTACTCATTAAATTCCTCCTTGATCTCTTTGTCAACCCACACAGCCTCCAAACACAACATTTTCACCACTCATTTCTGCTTTCCTTAGTTATGGCTTTCTTTTAGCCTTTTTATTCACTAATTTCAATTGTATATATAATATGGGATAGTTATTTAATATATAAAATAATTTTAAACCCCACTCTATCCTCTACCTTTTCTCCAAGAAATTTCTTGGCTCAACTCTACTTAGAGATTCCTTTTCCAAACCTTGTCTAGACCTAACTAGGTCTCTTCTACCCTGTTACACACACAATCCTTAAAATATATACACAAAAATGTAGTACTAAAATAAAAATTAAAAAATATCTTAGATAATTTGAAACTCCAACTAATCTTTTATGAATTTTGAATGGTGGAATCTTTCACAATATTGATTTTAATTTCTAACCCTAAAACAAGGTTTAAATTGACTAGGTCAAGTCGAGAGATGATATATTGTTAATTAATTATTTTCATGAGGTTTAAAAATTATATGAGAGTTGAATAAATTATGTAAAAACACTACACACCTTTTACACTTATTGGTTTCCCCATTGAATCTCCTATTACCCACTTTTTACAAAATACTAAGTTTGACTGTGTGTTGATACAAGTCACCTATAGGGCTTGAATTGATTTACATATAGAAGTATTGAAACATTTAAATAAATACACTAATAACCTTAATATAACTAAAATATGTACTTACCATTATATATGTAATCAAATCATCTTCCCATAAACTCTTTTCTTGTACAAAAATCATACATAGTCTTCTTCTTTAACATATAACACATAATATATAGGGTAGGTATATTTTAAATTCAAAATGGAGGTGATATTAATTATTTAATTGAGGTTATCACCTATAAATACTAGAATACACACCCTCAAAACTCTCTCAAACATCAATATTTACATGTTTTATATTCCCTATAACTACTCCAATGGTTATTGGATTCCCTCTCAAGAATGTTGAGAGACCCAAACCACCTAATTCCTATCACATCTATATGAAGGACTCATTACATGACCCAAGTCTATAAAATAATAACATATATCCATTATATATACAATTAAAATATACTACACCTTTTGAATATCCTTCAAACATGACTGAGGACCTAAAACATGATAAGAGAATTCAAAAATTCAAATTTGCTAAATTGGTGGGAAATGCTAGTTTCAAAATCTAACCTATATAATCAAAATTTGACACTTTTATAAGATTATAAAATGTAATTTATGATTCCTAAATCCCCTAACACATCCTAAACAATATAAATGACCATAAGCAACTTGATCACTCTAAAATTGAACAAACAAACAAGACAATTCATCCTTAGAAGGATGCTCTTACATCAATATGTGATACTAGGAAAACCATATAATCTATTTAACAAGGCCATGGATATATTAATCCTAGGATTAAAATTTATAATTATAATGGAATGAATATACCCCTTGGGATTTAACCTTTGGCCTTTCAATATCCATTGTTTCAATTTGCTTTCTACAATATTATGCTTAAGCCACCCATTGGCCAAGACTTTGTTATCATTTTCTCATTTATCAACTTATTTGCTTTGTTGTCATAATTATTTTATCCATACTTTGGATATGCATTTTTTGGATTATGACACTTGTCTACTTTTCACTTTCTTAGGTCTTTATATTTACAATTCTTCTTTGTATGCTCTAGGGCCATGAGTTAACATTATTTAGACTCATGGATCCATCTCAAGTTTTTGGGAGATCAATGGCTCAAAGGCATTGGCATATTAACCTTTTAAACTATGTATGTCCCTGTGAATGCTCCATATTGATTATATATTGACACATATCTTGAAATTTAGGCCTTAGGGACTAAGAGACTCAAAACCACATGATTGCTAAGCCATTAAATTGGTTTTCATTCTTTGAATCTCTAGGATAATGAAATTATGCCAATTTTCAACTCGTTAGAGTTCAAAACCTTGGAGGTATGATAATCTAGGGAATCATGACCATTAGACTTGTTTTAGTCTCCCTATGGTTCTAGGCTAGTGAAAAGGCATCACCTGTCAAGCTTGGAGATTACAAAATCTCAAAACCATTATATTATTAACTTTCATTTTAAGTCTTACATGGTTCTAGGTTCACATAAATGTGTTACATGTCATATTATTATATCTTATGGACTTTAAACACTTAATATTTTTTTGAAGATGAAAATCTCCTTGTAATGTATGAATGCCACTAGGCTAAATATCAAAGCTCAAGGACTCAGAGGAATTATAATTTTTTTTAAAGGCATGAAGGTTTTAGGTAACATAAGAATACCACTTGTTGATATTTTGGATAAAATAAATCAAAGCCTAACCTATGAATACTTGGTAAGTCTCTACCAATAATCATGTGATCATATAAAACATATGAAACACTAAGACAAAATACATTAGTTCTATTAGTTGAAACAAATCAAAAATTTGTGAAAACCCAAGGTTTAAAAAAAATCAAAATGATTGTTCAAGTTTTGATTTTAAAATTTTGAATTTATATAACTTTATACTTTAAAAGAAACCTTTATACTTTTAAAAATTAATACTTGTGTCATGAATTTATCAAGATGTGAGGACTTTAAATAAATATATTTATGTGATAGTGGATCCCTATTTAATTTTAAAAATGGGGTATGTGTGTTAGGGAACACCATTTTCCTTGTCAAAATAGTGTGGCCTTGGCCTAGGTAGATGTAAAGTCTTCTTCTTGATTCATAGTGACCTTACATAATATCACATCTAGATACATAGTCTATATTTTTATTTATTGGACCTAAATTCCATAAGTAATTTGTCTTTAGTCTTTCCCCTTTTAGAATATTTCTATATATATTAAAATAGCTTATTATTTTGTTATTTATTAAATATTTTATACATCTTGATTTTAATTATAAGTTTTTCATAAGTGTATTACTAGTTTTTTAATTCCCTAATTTTTATAGAACATATTAAAATGTTGACAACCAAATCTGGTCAATCAAACACAAGTACTATGTATTTTAGTGAATTTATATTTAGGGAAACTTAATTTTAAATTAAATATATATTAACACACATTGTATTAGTCCCATGCCATTTTAATTGATATATCACATTTAAATTTTTATTCTATTTTCATAGGTTTGATTTTTTCTACAATTCATATGTGAGTCACAAGGATCCCTATTCCTTTCTTTTTTTTAATATCTTACTATCTTATTGATTTAAAAAAGCATCTCATTTTGGACTATCATACTATGTTTGGTTGTCCATAATTCATGGCCTTATCCTAATGTCTCTTTTGGTTCTTATTTTGGGGGCACATTTCATTTGGGTATCTTTTATGACTATTTTATTCTTTTTTAAGCCAATCGACGTTCTAGTGGGTTTTAATATTAGAAATAACAATATTCTATATATAAAGTCCTAAGAGGCACTTTACATCTATCACTTAGCTACCTCAAAAAGGTATAATTAAATAAAAACACAACATGACAATTTCAGTATATGCATTTTATATATGTGAAGTTTATATTCTCGTAGATGGATTCTATGTTTGAACCAAGAGGAAGGCTTAGGTGAAGAGAATTTATATCACTTTGCATATGATACAGTCACACACATAAAGTACTTGGATAAATATAAAATCTTGAGGTCCCTGTTTGGTTTTTTATGCTATCTTGGCTATTCCCCTTATCTATTGCCCCCATTTTATGTTTCATTTTACATATGCAGGACCTTGTTAGGGTTTTGGAAGGAAATAAGACAAAATCACATGTAATTTATGATCTCATACATAGATAAAGTTAAAAACATATACATGTGGTGAAACATAATTTACTAATTCAAAAATTTATTCCATAGCTAGTACAAATGAAAATTTTCTATCTTGACAAAGGCATAGACTAATTTTTTCCAAATCTATCATTCACATCCAAATTATTCAAATAGTAAAAGTTATAGATTAAGAGACACCTTGGTTAATATTATAGTTAATCATGATCATACAAAGGTCTATGTATTATAAATATAGATAAGTGCTCGATCCATATTTTATATCCTTTTGATCAAAATTAGTCATATGATTACAAATATTTGTCTATGAATTCCTATTTTATGTACAATCTATTTTAATTTGTTGTTTATTTAAATTTTATTAAATTTATTTTCCCTAATCTCAATTTTTCATAAAAAATATTAGTGAACCTATTTTATTTTTTGAATGTTTTAAACCCCTTGTTCTCTCTAAGGTTCCTTCCTTATTTTTTTTGAACTAGGATTTCAAATAAAATATTGATTTCCTTCACATGTTAGAGTGTTTGGTAGCATCAGTGTCTCTCTCTCTCTCTCTCTCTCTCTCTCTCTCTCTCATATTTTTCTCATTTTAGTATTTGGAAGGTTTATAATGGGTAATAAATAATATTTTCCTTCTAATTGTGTTGATGAATTCTTAACCATTCCTTATAATTATAAAAAAATGGAACAACTATCAATATTATGTTCTATATACTAATGAGGAGCATGATTATCTGTATAATGATGATGCTGAATATTTTTATAATGAAGAATAATATTCAAGTGATGATCATTGTGAAGAGATAGTAATGTTGATGAATGTTATTTTCCCGCCTCTTATATTATTTATCTTAAAATTCATGTGAAATAAACTAACACTATAATTCCAAAGGAACCCCTCATTGGTGATTAATTATTTGATAATGCTCCTAGCTTATTAAAAAATTCTCTCTTTTCAAAATTTCACAATAAAAAAAATTAAAATTAAAAATTCATTGCATAATTAAAATGATAATTTTATATATCAAGAGTTGCATTCAAGTTATAATAACGTTCCTTTTACATATGATAATGATATGAAAAATCTATAAGATACAAACGTATATCCTATCCTCTCTTCTTGTAATAATGAAAATGTCATTATTTAAAATGTTGATAATGAAATGATGTCCATTTTGTATATTAAGATACTTTAGACAAGGTATAAAATGTAAATTCCTTTCCTCCCTCTTTTATTTGTGAAAATAATAATATTTCAATTATCGATATTGTGAATTTAAAATTACACTCATTTTACATGAGATGATACATTGAGCAAAGTAGAAAGTAAAAATTCATCTTTTACACCCTCTTCTAGTGAAAACTAAAATGGTAATTTAAATTTTAATTCATATTTTATTTCAAATGTTAATTCTACATGTGAAAAATATAGTGATCATGATGAAAATTGGAATGATAATACTTACTATGTATATAATGAAGAGGAAAATGGTTTCACTAACCAAATTATAAATTCTTATTTACCCTCCCCTCATTTTTATGATGATCATATGTTACATGAAATATCAAATGACAGTGTATCAAATGCTAAAATTATTGCATACCATGATGATGTTCATGGTTATCCTTTAAAAAATAATGTGTGAATATTTTGATGCTAGTGATAGAATAATAGTGTTATTTATTATATTTTTGTATAATGTAATAGACCTTTGTAAACTAATGAAATGTTAAATAACAATGAATTCCCCAAACCTAAAATTCACCAAGTAATATCTATCCATAATAACTCTTCTCATATTTGAAATAGTGTACGGATGATTAAAATTAATAATAAATTTCAATTACTAAATGAGCCCCTTAATGATATTAGTATTCATCCAAAATAGGTTTTCTATCTAATTCAGGTTTTTGTTGCTCTACACCATAAATTAGATCAACTTATATTAGAAATAATTAGATATCAATGTTGGGTTGATTTGAATGCTATATATAGTAACCCCATACCATGCCATATCTTATATGCACCATTACCACATGATATTAAGATACCCATGTTTTCTAAGTTCAATATAAATTGGGATAGTTATTTACATCATATTTATTATAAAAATGATATGAACGGTTGCATTGGTAGTTATACTTTAGTATAGTTGT